>PVJX010006844.1:0-74726 GCA_004027295.1 Dolichotis patagonum
TTTGCTAAAAATGTTAGTTCTAGATAAATTCTTCACCTCCTTAAGACTGTTTTTTTTTTAAACTATGGAAAGATGACAACGAGTCATTACAAAATTTGAGATAATTTAGATGAAATGCTTAGAATAGCACTGGCACAGTCTATAAACTAGGTGAGATGGTAACCATCATTGACAGAAGCCCTCATATCTAATAAAATCAGGACCAATACTTGGTTAAGTGAAAAATGTGTTGGAATCACAAAAAAAGATACACAGATGAATAATTCAAGCATTTTATTTTAAGTGAAATTTATAAATGTACATTCATTATCCAGTCTCCAGACATGCAGCAAAGGCTTTCTCTTTCAACAGAGTATTCACTGAATGCAATTCTGCATTAGCCTTCTTGCATAAATCATAGCCGTAACACATCAAGGAGTTTTAGTTTTGGTTTCTTTATTTTAAATAAAGCCAGAAAATAAAAATACTTTAAATGCAATCAGTACGTTCAATCCTTCTAGATTTTTTTTTTACTTTTCTTTCTACTTACCCAGTTATTTGCCTAGCCCTAGATAACAAAGTTTTAAAGTTTCTGCAAAGCACTATATCTCTCTATATTTAATTAAACGACATTAGTTGACATAGAACATTGGAAACCACCACCCACCTCTTGGTCATCACCCTCCTTATGGGTGGGACAAACCACCCATACATGTGAGATAAACATGTGGTGTTACTAGAAAGTGGTGGCCTACTAGCTCCAAGCATTCAGCTTTCCATTTATCACGCAAACATTCACAGAGAAAAGGTATTAAATTAAAAACTTCATTTATCAGAAGCTTGGATAAGAAAGTTTATACTGTGTTATTTCCTTATGGAATAATTTTAAAAACATTACAATAACTGCATTCTAGAAGATTTGGAAAATTACCTATGAAAATGTTGAGACCTGGTTGTTTTTCAGAGTAATGCACTGACTAAACTATTTCATACACTTGGCTTTTCTAATGTATTCCAGAGATAATGTTTGGTGGACCAAGCAGTCTCAGAGTTACTTGATTTTATTTGTATCTAAAGTCAATTTGCTTATTGTATTAGTTAATTTAAAAAAAATTTTTTTGAGATGAGGTCTTATTTGTTCAAGCTAGCCTCAACTTTATGATCCTCCTCACTCAGCCTCCCAAGCAGCTGGGATTACAGGTATGTGCCACCATGCCTAGCTTCTGAGGTCAATTTCTATCTTACAATAATAATTTCATTTTATTGTTACTCCCTTTTCATATTAACTTAAACCACTGGATTTATAGCATACATTTGTGTGAATAAACTCAAAGGCTATATCATCAGTTTATTTATAAGCTCTACATTTTTTGTTACAATTAAGTTTTTATTCCCTGCATTTATTTAGCTATTTTGTTTTTTCCCTCACTTGTCAGCTGATTGCTTACTTCATTTAATTTCATTTCTTAGTATTATACAGTTGTACATAGTTTAAGGACAGGGACATGCTCTGAGCACTGCACTGAGGTGATTCTGCCACTATATGAACATCATAGAGTGTACTTACACAAACCTAGACAGTATAGGTCAATCACCTGACGTGGCCCCTAGATGCAATCAAGAGGCAGTAAACTTGAGTTGTATGAGGCTGCTGCCAGCATAACACGGTGTAGTTTTACCATAAACTTTTTTTCTATAAGTAGAAGTAGTACATGCTAAAATAACAATAAAAAGTATAGTATAGTAAATACATAAACAGTAACACAGTTGACAGTCAATGCAGTTCAATATTATGTGCTTTCATAATTTTATGTGCTATATTTTTTATACTATTGGCAGCACAGTAGGCCATCCGGCACAAGAATGAGTAATCCTTGCACTGTATTCCACAGCTATGTCACTAGGTGACAGTAATTTTTCAACTGCATTAGTCTTCTGGCACCCCCAACACATATGCCACCCACCATGTATATCTATCACTGACCAAAATGTTATTACAAAGTATGTGACTATGATTTTCTCTTAAAAACTGGGTTAGCCAATGAATTTTTATATTTAAAATTTCCAGATAAATGAGAATGCTTCCATTTTTATATTAATTTTTATTTTATTCTATTTAAAGAATATAATCCAAATTATTTCAGTCATGTGAGGTTTACTTGCATTTGCTTTTTCTACTATTTTATAACTAAATTGTATAGATGTTCATTACTACTGAGAAGTATATTTATTTTGGGAAGTACAAGTCCCTGATCCGTATGTTTATCTATCCAAATACTAAAGGACAAAAATTTCTTGTGTATCTGGTGACCTTCCTTCCACCGTGCTATAGTTTGAGTATGTCCCCAATTTCCATATTTTGGAAAGTTAGTCCCCAAAGTTTTATGGTGTCTGAGACAAAGAACCTGTCAGCTCCACTGATTAATGGGCTTTCAAGAGAGTGAGTTCTCTTTGGCTAGCTTACATCTCTCCATGTGACACCCTATGCTGCCCTATGACTTTGTAGACAAATCCTTCACCAGCAAGAAATACTTCATGAGATGCGGATACCCAAACTTAAGCTTCCTATCCTTCAGAATGTAAGTGGATAAATTTTTATTCTTTATAAATTACTGAGTCTATGGTATTCAGCTATAGCAATACAAAATGAACTAAGACACTCCTTTCTATTTCTGTAATTAAAAGTTCTGTGCTTGGACCTCCCCTCAGCCAAGTCTGGAGCATATACTTCTATTTTAAGTTGAGGCAACTGGCTGTTTCAGTGTGGAAAAACAGTGCTAGTTCTTGACTTCTGTATTTCTTATTGTAGCCAAATCATCACCAAAGAAGCAGCAGGCTCTAACTGGGGCATTAATTTTCCCCTAGTGTACCTTATAGCTTTAAAAAAAAAAAGGAAACCCCTTACCAAAACACCAGCAAGCACCAACACTGAGGTTTTTGGATCTGACGTTCTTTTGGTGGAGAGGAATAGGTCAAACTCTGTTAATTATCTCCCCCCAAATTGACTACTTGCCAATTCTCAGGATCTTTTTCCCACTTGATTAGTTTACTATGTTAGAGGGATACCTTTTAAGTTTATCAGATGAAACTAGGATCCTTCTCTGGTTACTATCTGTTGCTTTATGCTTATTTTGTTCATTTGGAAGAGTACCATTCTCTATCTATGCCTCCTATCAGCATCTTTTCTAAAAGACTATCTGCCATTCATTCTCTCCTATTTTGTATTACTGTTACTTCCTACTCCTGTTTTCAGGGCCTCAAGCCTTCAAATCAATGAACAGTAAAACTCTTAATTTTAACACAACAAGTATTTAAGGGCAGTCTAGGTTCACCTCCATTTAGTAGTCACCAGGCTTCAAGAGAACCAGGATGTTCTCCAGGAGTATGACTCCCTCATCATCATAAATACTGTCATCAGCAGCTTACCTTATTAATTCTAGTTGTGCAAGTTCCTGGTTTGCTTGAAATATAGGTTTTTTAGTGAAGAGTTCACCAAGGATACATCTAATAGAAAAAATATCCATCGTTATTAAACAATTTTATTCACTACGATAAGTTTTAAGTAAAATATGTCAGCTAATGAATCTATCTTACCCACAACTCCAAACATCAATAGCTGGTGTATAACGTTCTTCTCCCAACAGCAGCTCGGGTGGGCGGTACCATAAAGTGATGACCTTGTTGGTATATGGTCGACTAAAAAACACAGAAAGTACTCTTCAGAGTTAGTATTTATTGGTAGAAGAGCGATTCATTTAGGAAGTATTTTAATCATCAAAGCAATCCTGTAATTCTAACTAAAACCACTTTCATCTGCCTAGTAAATACAGATACAGTAAAACATTTAGCATGTGATCATAAAACGCACTTCAAAGCAACATGATTAGCTAAAAGAAACTCCACACATGAAAATAAAAATGAGAAATAGTTGGCTACTGTCAACTATACTTTGATAAAACTGGTCATATAAACCTAATAGCTTTGCAATGTTTTCCCTTTCCATAAAAACTATTAAAATAATTAACTGATTTTAAAAAAGAGTTGGTTGATTTTGCTATGGGATGTTCTTTTCCTTTCTTCTTTTTTAATGTTTTTGACACAAAGTCTTCCTTTGCCATTCAGGCTGGCCTTGATGTAGCTCAAACTGGCTTGAACCCACAGTGGTCCTCCTGATTCAGTCTCCTGAATGCTGGGATTACAGCTGTATACCACCACACCCAGTGAGCTGGTTGGTTTTGGCCAAATCTAGCAAATTACTAATAGGTGGTAAGATAAGATTTCAAACCGAGATCACCCAATGTTTGTTTGCAGTACCAAAGATTGAGCCCAGAGCAAATGCTCTACCATTAAGCTATTACCTAACCCCTAACAAGTTCTAAACTGAGTGTATCTTAAGCAATATTTCATTAACTTTAACCCTCTTGGGTTTGTGAATAAAAAAGTATGGAAATGTAGACTATAGTACTCAAGGTCTGTTTGGCAAAGCACGACTAGTAATAGGTGTAATAATGGAATAGATGACTTGTCACATGCTAGAAAGAGGAATATACACACTATTACCTCTTTTACTACTATGGAAGACACTACTTAGCCACCTTATGGTAAAGTTTAACTATCACAGTATCTATTCATTTGCAAAGTGTTTTTAATCCACAGAATGGTCACATTCTACCTGATTCAGATGAATGAAGATTGTCCTATGAAATCAGACAGAGAAGGTTCTTCAATTGGTCTGTGATTAAGAGTATATACTTCAGGCTGATCACCTATGTCTTCAGATCAATTCTAAACCTCTTCCTTGCTAGAAGTCTTGTAAACCACAAAAACTCAAAGGGCACATTAAAGGAAATTCTCCAAATCCATTTAGCTGAGATTGGCTTGGACTTGAACCAATTTTGAGAAAAAGGAAAAATGCCATACAATTTTTAAAGCAATTCCCTCTTGCTTACAATCAACTTGAAGTTCCAAATGGCATAAAATGTGTCTGACCTGCTCTACCCCACTAAGCCAAATTTCTCTAAGTAACTTAAGCACTAGGATGACAAGATCGATCTTAATGTCACATCATTACTACATTAAACATTCCAAAGACAGAAAAAATTTTGGTTGACTGGTAAGAACTAAAAATAGGTCAGGCATGGTAGCGCACATCTGTAAGCCAAGCACTTAGGAAGCCGAGGCAGGAGAAATATCTCAAGTTTGAGGCCAGCCTGGGTTACATACTGAGTTCGAGGACAGCCTCAAATACTTAATAAGACCCTGTCAAAAACAAAAAACAAAAAACCCCTTGAAAATAAAGAAGACATTCCAACATTAACAGCAAATCAGTCCAATTTTTGTAACATTATTAATGTGCTTTTCTTAGTGATTTTTGTTGGCATCACTTCTCTTCACATATTCAGGAAGTGCCTTTAAGTCTAGCTACTCTAATTAGACTCAATCATTCCTTTAAAAAGCTGTCTATCTCTTTGTGTCTGAAGTCCTTTAACACATTCGCAATGGGGCTGTGATATGTATGCACTGCTGCAGGGGTGCTCTGAAACCACCCATGGTACATCATGATTGTGCAACCGAATGGTGTGGGACAGTCCCACCAGGCAGTACAAGGTACCTGATGGGACAGTTATGCACATACAACTGGTAGTTCGAGCCAGCAGGATTGTGTTAAAAGCTGAAATTAGTCTTGGAATTGTTCCATTTAAATTCTATACTTCCTTCACTGCATAGTAAAAGAGCCACCTCGGATAGAAATCTAATCTATTCACAATAACTCATCTTCACATACTTAGCAAGGTCTTAATTCTCTATTTCATATATTCCATTTTCACAGGAACTCAAAAGATCCTACAGCATTTTTTTAACACGAAGCCCCGCACAAACCCCAGGACAATGGCAGATGCAGAACCACCTAAAGCAGACAGCCCAGCAGCTTCAGGTGACACAAGCAAGTTAGCTGATCAGGATAACAAAGTTTGAACATTATGATGACTAGTTTTCAAGACATTTCAGGGGTCTCTGAGCATTTGAAATCCATAGTCATATTACAAAAATGCAACGAAGTAGCTTCAAAGAAATGTTTCAATTAATATAAATGCCCAAACAGTGGGTTTTTGTCTTTATTTTTAAAAACTAAAAGTATGTTGAATTTTGGAGGAATTAGATAAGTTCAACTACTAATTTGTATTTAACAAGAATATTTAAATAAAACATTAGTATTAAGTTCTAGGCAGTATTTATCAGTCATCATTAGCAGTTAAAAGCAACTTAGTATTTTAATGCTTCATTTTAAGCAAGACCTATTTTTTTAAAAGTCAGCACTGATTTCATTTACACTGTAATTTACAGAGTTCTAGAGACAAGCAGCCTTCAGTTAACCACCTATGAAAGAAATCTGGGGCTTTTCTTCAATACCCGAGGCTCAAACTCATGAACTTGCACTTGCCAAGCAGGTGCTTATTACCGCTGAGCTATATCTCTAGCGCCTGGGGCTTCTTTTTAATGTCTTATCTAGCTTCTGGAATCAGAAATCCAAAAATCATCTTTAATTCTTCTCTCCAGCAAATCACGTAATGAACTAGATCTTTAACTATTTTTTTGTAGATTCAACAGCTATAAGCAAAATCCAAATCCATAGTATAAGTGTCTGCCATGGTTTCCTTGCCTCCATTCCTCATTCTCTTTCCTCACTTTAATACTTTTTTTGGAATAACAGGTTTTAAAGCATGCCATCACTTATTTGCTTAAGTGATTTCCCACTGTAACTAAAATTTTAATTACTGCAGTTGACAACATCTGTACGCTGAGGATCCCACCTATGTGATATGATGATGCTAAACAACTTTTTTATTCTTAAACCTTCCACGTCGATTCCCAAGCTGCCTGAGTCCCTTCTACTTTCTAGCTATAATGTTCTTTATCTAGGTCTTACATTTTCTAATTTCATCACTCAGGTCTTAGCTTACTTTCCTTCCTCAAAGAGGTGTATCTTAATTGCCCTCCCTAGTGAAAATTACCCCAGACATCACCTATCCTAAGGCCCCAGTATGGGACCTACAGGCCACTATTTCCTTTGTTGGCGGTGTTTTTTGCTTTTTTTGTGTGTACCAGGAATTGAACTCAGTACCTTGCACTTGCCAGGCAGGCACTTAGGCAGCTGAGCTATATCCTTGGCCCCATTTCCTTTGCTTTGTAGTTCATACTATTTTAAATTGTTTCCCCTATCATAGTATTTTAAATTCTTTTCCCTGATCACCATAAAAATAAAACCATGAATTTGGTCTCTCTTTAATAGTTCTCTAATAATATAGTCAATAAATATTAATTAGGTCAGTGTCTGGGATATAGGCACTTAATTTAACCCTTAGATTGCAATAACTATGTAGTGATAAACATAATCTTTTTCATGCATTCTTTTCCTCTTTTTTTTTTCACTTTGTTTTCCTGTGCACAACTTTTAAGATTCATGGATCATCACATTGCTACAGAAAAACAAAACTACTCTTTTCAAACTGATACCATCATCTTCCTAAGGTCATCAGTGTTGGCTGTCTATTCTTACTACACATGTACACTTACAAGTCCTATAAATATCTCCACCACAACACATTCGAAAGTAAATTCATTACCTTATGCTGCAAACTGCTACCTTCCTCCTGCTTTCCGTCTGAGCAAACAGCACCATCACTTGTGGTAGAGACTGACAGCTGCCCTCTAAAAATCATTTCTTCCTTTTTTCTACAGCAGCTGCCCAGCTATGCTACATTTTCTATCCTCACAGCCACGAGGCATGGCCACATGTCAAAGTGCTCTCCCATGGAAGAGGAGGACAAGCAGTAAGTGCCATTTTTAAGCCTTGCTGACAGCACTTCTCCCTCCTCTTTTCTTATTTCTAACAAAAGCCTTGGAGGCAGATATAGAAGATGGCAGACCTTTCTAACCTGGCTTTCTGGATGCCTATATAAAACAGTCACCACTTGATCTGATATTGTGATTAAATATTAATGGTGCACTGAGGTAAGCAGCCATTCAGTATGATTAACTGAGAAAAAAATACATAAATTTCTCATTTTTAGCCACTACTACATTCTGAGGTTCTCTCTGTCACAAAAAGTTAGCATATCCCAACTAATAAATCATTTATCTAATTGCTTAGGCTTTATTTACCCTAACAGTTCAGAGACAGAGATATTTCATAACATAGTCAATTACCAAGTTCTAAAAATTCTCCAATATATCCTTATGACACAATTCTTCTGTCTTTCCAACGCCAGGACCCATTCCCTAGGGCTAGCCATACTCGTCTATCTAAATTTACTGCAGCAGCTTTCTAACTGTCCTTGTACAATCACACATTCTACACAAGACACTGGAAAACCTTCATCAATTGGGTCATGATTCAATCTTTCCGAATCTTGGATTACTGAAATGGTAAGTAAATGCATATTTTCTAGAGCACAGAGATAAAAACAAGGTAGAAAAGAGACGTGGAAAGAAAACTTTCAATAAGTTAGTGGCGCTTTATGTTTGATTGCTTTTTGTTTTGTTTTGTTTTTGTTTTTGTATTTTTAAGACTGGATCTCACTGTATAGTTCAGGCTGGCCTCGAGTTCACTATGTAGCCCAGGCTGGCCTTAAACTTGTGAAAATCCTCCTGTCTCAGCCTCTTGTGTGCTGAGATTACAGTGTATGCCACCACATCTGGCTTTTGCTTCATGTCTTAAATGTTTTCAGTAAACTAGATTTTTAAAATGATTTATTAAAATAGTTTACAAAGTAAGCACCTGCCTCACTCTGCAAAAGCATACAGGCATAATGATCTTAATCATAAAAGCAAATACCAACACACAGTTGGAAAGGAATGCAGCCAATTTCATATCACTCCATTTAAAAAGTTTAGCGTATTATCAAGAAAATAGTACGTGGTATAATTAGAATGTAGTGTCACAAAAGTAAAGGCAAAAAATCAAAGCACTAAAATTGTGTTTTAAATCCAAAAATTTAGCCTCGTGTGGTGGCACACATCTTTATCCCCAGCACTTGGGAGGCCAACGCTGGAAGACTGCTGTGAGTTTGAGGCCAGGCTGTATGCATAGTGAGTTCAAGGCCAGCCTGAACTACAAAGCAAGACCCTGTCTCAAAAAAACCAAATAAACCCCGGGAATATTAGAACACTGCTGTAATATGAAAATAGATCACTCAAAAGCAGACAAATAAATACAAATTCAGAATATTCAAAAATGAGCATTTCAAACTTGGTTTTCTTTAGATGGATACTCATTCAACATACTGCTTAGTTCAGAAAAAGCATTAACGTTAGAGTGTGTGTGTGTGTTCTTTTTATTTCATAGGTTAAAAAAACTGCATTTGTGATGAAGGTCTATCTAGCCTTTACAGATATAAATTGGTACCTACTGAAAAGATAAGACTGAAGAACAGCTTCTTAATGTGAAACACTTAAAGAGTTAAAAATATGAACTACTCTGATTTAATACGTAACTAAAGACAATCCACTGAGATGATTTACATATGTGTACCAACTTCCCATGAGAAATGTGATCATTATGTACTGCAAACACTTAATAAAAAATATTACAATTGAGAAAAAGGGATAAAGCCCAAACAATTTCCACAGTTACCTTCTCCCTCTCCCCCTTGCCCCCAACCCACACTCTTTTTTTCTACTTGTCCCAAGGTGAGCGGCTTTCTTCTCCCATGGCCTTCCGCCATGCTATTTCTGCCTGGCCACAAAAGCAAGGGAGCCTGTCTACCGTAACCTTCCCTCCTTTACTATGATTCTCAGTAAGCACAGGTTTGGTATCAGAAGATCAAAGCTCGAAACTTATATTTTTAAGTGTTCAACATTAAGGAAATGGGTGAGATTTCCCCAACATTGGACGAACACTTTCCTCCTATTTCACACGATCAAAAAACGCAGACTAGTGCAGGATGTGGCGGCGCACGCTGTAATACCAGCACTGAGCAGCTGAGCCACGATGATCACAAGTTTGAGCCCACCCTGGGCAACCTAGTGACACCCTGTCTTAAAAAATAAAAGGGGACTGCAGATGTCACTCAAGGGGAAGGCCCTGGGTTCAATCCCTAACACTCACGCATGCACACGCACACACATAACTACTATACATGAGAACCAAAGGAACTATCACTGTTTTCTTTATGGAGATAGAGTCTCACTGTGTAGTTCACATGGGCCTTGAATGCACTACACTGCCCAGGCTGGCCTCAAGTTTTTGGCAATCCTCCTGCTTCAGCCTCCAAGTGCTGGAATTACAGGCATGTGCCACCACACAAGGCCTACAATCTAATTTTGATCTATCAGTTAAGCCAGTGATCCAAATAAAATCGTTGCTCCTGAAGTTTGTTCACTGATATGTTTTTATTAACACAACTCCAGTGTTGTCCCAGAAGATTCTCCATGTTATCTACAACCCCAAGGTTCCCTGCTCTGGTCCATAGCAGGCTCAGCATCCAGATCAGGACCACCTCCTTGTGGATGAGAATTAATCAGGTATTTTCTGTGAATGCATGTGACGGTTCATAAAACACAAAAGTATAAAACGTGGTCTCCATCTTTAAAATGACGATTCTAGACTGAATGAAAAAGACACAAATAACAATTACTAGAGACAAGGAAGCAATTATAATACTGAATGCTTGGATCTAATCCACCAACAAGGGGCAGAAGATGCTGTGGTCATTTCCATTAATACCGTTTGGGGACACTAGTTTTGTGCTACCTGCAATTTTCTTAAAGGCCACTAGATGGTGATACTGCCTTATAAAAGGTGTGTAGGAAGGAGGGTAGATGTAAACTACTGTTAATAACTTCAAGGCCCCTTATCCCTTGCCTCTCTCCTTACTGGATCATCACGCAGAAATACAGTAGACTTTATTTTTGTGGTGCTGGACACTGTGCTCTCTCACTGAGCTACACCCTCCAGGCCAAAATTTGGGCAAGATTTAAAAATTCTTCACTTTAAAGTTGTGAATAATGAATTCACAGAGGTTAAATAATTTCACCAAAAGTCAATCAACCAACCAACCAATCAATTGATAAATAAATTCACCAAGATTCCACAATGGTTTACACAATACAGTGAGGGCCGGAGCCAAAGTTTCCTGAATAGGACTATAAGTTTTATGGATGCTTGAATTTTTATGTTGAAAATACTTTCCTAAGGGCAATTCAGAAAGAGAGATACACTGTCTTTTGGTAAAGCATTAGACCAATGACTAAAATAAAAACTCAGAAGAGGGAAATACTGTAGCTCAAAATCTCAGAAAAGCTCTACTTGGATATTGAGAGATCAACAGATAATGAAGTTCTATAGTTTCCAATGCTAAATAGGATCAAGCATGAATACTGATGCCCAAAATGAGAAAATGACTAAACTTTACAAACATCATTTTCTTTCCTGTTCCAATTTTATCCATTTTTCTCTTCCTCTTGTTGACTCATTTAAGTGAAGATTTACAATGATCACAGATCCCTAAGTACAAAGTGAAATTCCACTGGTTTTCTCACATGCATAAAAAAGCATGTCCAAAATCAGATGAGCAAGATACAGTTAACACTACTAAAAAGCTGAAATCTGCTCTATTTTAAAACAAAATACCTTCAAATAATTCCTGAACACTTCAGTTATTCTAACTACACAGAAAATACTTCACAGAGATTTAAAATTTGTATGGCTCTATTACTATAAAGTTTTATCTTTCCTTTTGGCTTATAATCAGCAAAGTAAAAATATAAACTAAAAACCACATACTATATAATTATTTCAAGATATACCTAAAATTTTAAGAAAATATAGTAATTCTGTAAAGGCAGACTGATTTAAAAATCAATGTTATTAAAATGCACTGGAATAAAACACATTTTGAAGGCATTATATAATTTTTTATTATATTAACTCAACTGTACAAATGGGCTTCAACATGGTATTTCATACATGCATACATCATGCTATAATGATATCCATCCTCCCTATTACTCTCTCTTGCCTTCCCCTCATCCTCCCTCACCCACTATGTCCCACCCCTGGTCCTCTACCACTTCTACAATAGTAGTATTCCTACTTTGGGGTTTTTTTTTTTAAGTTTTTACACATGGGCATTTTATAATACTAAGCAAATTTCTCCAATGAACTTTAAAGATATCAGAATTATTTTAATCAAAAGAAGGGAAGTTTAAAGGAATATATATGTATATAAATACCCCTTGAGAACAGGAGGATATTTGCTTATGAAACAAAATAATACACCAAGCTTTTCTCTAATAAATTTGACTGAGCAGAAAAATTCAGTATACTTTACCTGAAGATGCAAAGTTATGAGATTTTATATGTCCTGCTTTTCTAAACTCAAAATTTCTACATCAATCCAGCAGGGCAACGGAGACCATGGCCCAGTGAACTGCCACATCTCTGACACTCCACTGGAACCCAACACTGCATTTTAAAATGAAAATCAATGGGAAAATGGAGTTTGATATATACAAGATGGCTTTTCAGTAAACTTTTCTGATACATATCTATTCCAAATGTGCATGAATATCTCCATAAAAAGAACTTATTAGATGGAAATAGTAACTACATGTTGCTCTTCTCTGAAACCTAACATGAAAATAAGAAAGAAATTTATGCTCAGGTATGACAGACATATACTTGTATTAAGAATAATCTAATTATCGTGAGATCTCAATTGATCTCAACAGGTTAAGCAAACAGAAACCAGAATTTCTCTCAAAAGAATGGCCACAGAAATTTAGTCATTAAAAAATGTCATTCAAGTGAAGTTTTAGATGAAGTGCACATTAAGTTATTCCTTCAATTTCTGCTAAGGAGCATTACTATACACTAGAAAGCCTCAAACTGCGTCAACTATGTTTTATTTTTAAAGTCATTTAATCCTTCACAACAGCAAAGACACAGACCCAGTATCCTGTGTCCACTACCAGATGAACAGATGAAGAAAATGTAGTATATATGCACAATGGAATACTATTCTACCTTTAAAAAAAAAGGCAGGAAATACCACTATTTATGACAACATGGATGAAACTGAAGGACATGTTAAGAGAAATAAACTAGGCACCAAAAGACAAAGACCACACAATCTCACTTATATGTAGAACCTAAAAGAGCTGAACTCTGGGAAGTTCAGTGGTGGCAACCATGGGCTGCAGCTGGGGGCAGTGACAAGCAAAGAGTAAAACTTCTCAGTTCAACAGGAGGAATAAGTTCAAGAGGTCTATTGTACATTACAGTGAACATAGTAACAATGTATTGTATTCTTGAAAACTGCTAAGAGAGATTTTGAGTATTCTTAACACACACAAACTGAAGTAACAGATGTGTTAATTATAATGAGCTCAATTTAGGCATTCCATAATGTATACATATTTCAAAACACCATGTACAATAAACAGTTTTCAGATGCCAGGTAAAATAAATTTAAATAAAAGGAGAAACTCACTCTTACTGGCTCTCTGTTTTCTCAAATACAAATGAGGGATAGCCTTTTAGACTCTTTAATAGTTTTAAACTTTCAAAAAAATACAACCACACAATCTATTCTTAAAATATTAATTGCAAATACAATAGGTAAAATAAAAAATACCTCTGCTAAGTAGGTACAGTGCTCATTTCAGCAGCACATATACTAAAATTGATACAGTAGGTATAAAGGACAAGAGCTCTGTCAGTCAAAGCAATGTCCTCATGGGTTTCATGGAATCCTCATAGGTCCCAAACACAGTATTTGAAAACCTCGCCTCTAGAATAACAAATAATGAGAAAAATTCTCAAAGTGATTTTTCACTTTGAAAAATGTAAACTGAATGAGTTTTATTTCAACTAACCAAAAACTGAAAAATTCACTGAAAGCAAACATGTAGAGAATTCTTATCAAGTGACATTTCATTACATTAAATTAAGGTGGATACTAAAGGAATTATAGGATTGCCATAATTTTAATTAAAAATATATCTGATATGCATTTTGATAAATATAGAAATAGGAAAGGGATGTGCTACAATCAGGGATTTAAACCCAATTAATCTACAGTGTATTTACATAAAATCCACTGTTTCACAAAATATTTTATCTTGAAATTCATTTTTAGCTCTAATAAGCAAGTCCTATTTCACTGCTACCAGGCACAAAGAGGGCCGAATCAGATACACACAACTTTAGCCAGAGAAGCTCCATCCTTTTCTCTTATTCAATGAACTTCAAGTTCCAGGGAGCTAAACGCACACACACCAGATATAACTACATCACTCCCCAAAGTCTAAAACAGTAATAAAACAAACTTTATAAACTTTTGAGCATGGGGTATAGCTCCACAGTAGAGTATATGCCTAGCATGCATGAAGCCCTGCATTTGATTCCCAGCAGCACAAAATGGAGGGAGAGTACCCATAAAGTTTTAAACCGTAAATGCGTAATTCAGAAAGCATTCACTAGTTTCTTTTTAACCAGACAAAAAACTAAGAACAGCTTAATACCTGGATCTGCAGCAGAAATTAAGTATGAATTTAAAACATTATTAAATTCACTTCAGTCATATTTAAAGGTGCACATATTAACAGAATTTGGGTTTATCTGTTAGTTAAAAATCAAGTATTTTAAAATTGAACACTTAAAATTTTGTAATTAAAATACTCATAATGGTACAAAACTTCATTATTTTGTTTATTTAGCCAAGAAACTTAAGTACCTTTAAAAAAAATTATCAGTGAGATATTTAAAGCACACCTTCTAAAATAGAAATCTAATGTCTGCAATATTTAGTTGAAAATACGCTTACCTTTCTTCTGAGCTATATAATCGAGCAAGTCCAAAATCTGCAAGTTTTATCTGCCCTCTGGTGGAAATAAAGACAAAATGAACAAAAAGTGGAAGTCACTCTGAACTGATTATCACACTCATATTTTATTTTTGAACCCATCAAAAATACACTCACACTGCAGTATTACCAAGGTTCTACTGAGAAACTGGAGATAGGTCATAAGATAATTAGTACTTTCCTTCAGATAGTTTCAAAACTGGTTATTATTATAGTCAGCCAATTAGCTATCCCTATCAACAGGTTCTGAATCTGCAGGTTCAACTAACTGCAGATCTAAAATATTTGGGAAAAGAGAATTGCATGTGTACAGAATGAGTAGATGTTTCCTTTTTATCATTCCTAAACAATACAGATTACCAACTGTTTACACAGCACTTACATCGCATCTGGTATGGTAAGTAACTAGAAATGATTTAAAGTGTAAGAGAGGAAATACTTGGTCATGTGCAAACATTACACCATTTCATATGAGTTGAACATACACAGGTTTTGGCAAAGGGAGAAGGGGTTGTTCTGGAACCAATCCTTCAGGGATACTCAAAGAATATGCTACTATTATTTCCACAATTATTATTATAATAGTACAAGTATAACAGTACTTTAGCAACTGTGCAGTCTATTTTATTTTATTTTATTTTATTTTATTATTTATTTATTTATTTATTGGCCTTTTTTGAGACAGGGTCTCACTATGCAGTTCAGACTGGCCTTGAGCTTACTTTTGTAGCCCAGGCTGGTCTCAAACTCGCAATGATCCTCCTGCCTCAGCCTCCTGAATGCTGTGTACCACACAGCCAGCTTCAGTCTCTATTTTAAAAAGCATACTTCAGTTAAAATAAAATGTGACTACTTACTAGTCACAAAAATTATTAAATCTAAGTCAACAGTGTTCAAGAACTAAGTCGAATCATTTAAAAATTATATTTCCAGCATCTGAAGGTATCAAAAATACAGAATGTGTTCTACTCATTAGAATCAGAACCAAGCAAGTCTCATTTAAACTAACAATACCAATTACAGAGAAGTACCAGAGTTAAGAGTTAAGCTGCTACTGACATCTTTAATAAACTCTTCATACACATGTCAAAACAGCTAACTTCAAAATTGATTTGTAACTAAACTGAACTCTTTATTATTAAGAATTTTAATTCATATTGCTTGGAAGATTACTAAACAGAAAAACCAACTATGTTTATGTTCATCATAAACCATTGCTGGAAGTTAATTTAACTAAAGTACATTTAATACAATTTTTAGAGTTAGTGCAAAGTTGTAATACTCTTCCTTACACTACAACAGTTTTTGTTTTTTTTGTTTGTTTGGGGTTTTGGGGGGGGGGTGCTGGGGATCGAACTCACGACCTCATGCTTGCCAAGCAGGGACTTACACCGCTGAGCTAAACCCCTGGCCCCTACTACAACAGTTTTGAAGCAATGAACTAAATTTTAATCCCTTTCAACAGAATCAAGGTATACATTATCCATGTTTAATATATGCATCAAGATGATATCATACCTATTATTTAGAAGGATATTTGAACATTTAATATCTCTATGCAAAAAGTTCTTCTTATGACAATAATCTAGACCTTCCATGAGCTGTCTCATAAATGACTTAATGTGATTTTCATTAAAATGAACCAAGCCTGACTCCAGCAGTCCCATCAGGTCATGGTCCATGTACTCAAACACCAGATAAAATGCACCTAGGAATGAGAAAAAGCAATACATTAACGACATATTCTGATCATTTTTCTTACCTTTAACAATGAACTAACTAACCTGCAAAAGAAATGCTATTTTTGTCACTGAAGGAATAATACTCAATTTTGTCTCAAAGTTTAATATCAGTAATATGCCCCAAAGAAAAGTCTTCTAAGGAAAATTGTTACAATAAAAAAATTACTGATATCCATATTGCACAGTTTCTGGTTATAGTGAATGTAAAATAAATTACTATTTTAGACATCAAACTATTCCTCAACACTGAAAAAAATCAGTACAGTTTATAGAATAATTTAAGAAATTGTTAAAAGAACTGCTCTTAATAAAAAGGCGCAGTCCCAGATATACTTTAGATGATTCCTGTTGCACTTCCAATAAATACGCAATTTAATTCTGTTTATCCACATCCAGAGTACTTGAAAACATAAAAATTACAACTTTATTTTACAAAACAAGTTAACCTGTTACAAAATAAGTACCACATAATATATTCACAACCACAAACTATACAACTATAGTTATGCTATTTTAAATACAGTTATATGCAAATTGAACCTAAAGGACTATCAAGAAATATCGTAACTTTTATTTAGCAATGAAGAATAGAAAATTTAACAAAACTCACTACATCTATGAAAAGACAAAAAATTCTCTAACATCATAACAAAAGTCATCTGAACAAAGTTCACCATCAGTTCCAAATTAAAAACAGTAAATAACTTAGTAAACTTTCAACAGAATTATTTCTGAATACTTTATCGTGAAATCTCTCTAAAATCAACAAATATCATATTTAAGTAAGAAATTGCCAGGTGTGTATACAGGATAAAAATCTTCATTATTACTGGGTTCAGAGGTAAAGTCTGAGACAAAGCACAAATACTAAAAGACAAAAATATAATGGTCTAGGTTAGACAATATAGGTTGTAACAACTAGATTAGAAAAAAATTAATATACAAAAAGCAAAAGGCAGGCTGGGGATTTAGCTCAGCAGCATAAGCACCTGTTTGTCAAGCACGAGGTTCTAAGTTCAATCCCTAATACTTTGAAAAAAAAAAAAGCAAAAGGCTTCTTCACATGTGCATCAACAATTCACAAAAAAAAAAAATAAATAAAATAACATTTAAATGATTCCCCTGTAGAAAACAAAAAGCTGCAAGTGATGGGACTGGGGATTTAGCTCAGTGGCATGAGCGCCTGCCTGGCAAGTGCTAGGTTGTGAGTTCAAGTCCTGGTACAAAAAAAAAAAAAGCTGCAAGTGAATAGTAATGAACTTCAACAAGAAATAAATTATAAAAATTTCAATAAAATGATCAATAATTATAGTTTTTCTCTTTTGTTTGGGGGGAAGGGCAATTTAATTTGAAGAAAAGAATCCAGTTTGCCAAGCCAAAACTTTCCAAGAATAAACACTTGACCCACTAGAAATTACTAGGATGATGGTACAGGACTGTTACACGTAGGGATAGACATGACAATGGAAAATAATATATACCAGAAAAAAATTTCCAAGTCTATACTCAATAATTACAAAAAGAACCATTTGAACTTGGTGCAGAAAGAAGCAGCAAACTGTATACGGACAAATATAACCTCACAGATAGGTAGGTAGGTAGTAGTATCAAAGCCAAAAAATATTTTAAAAATTAATTTAAAAAATTAACAGATTTCCCTAAATGAAAATTTGGAGGCATACAAGAAAACACTATTAGATGGAGGTAAAAGACAAATGACAAGCTGAGGAATGAATTTATAACACACAACACATTAATATTGTTAATGTGAAGAGGTCATTGCAGAGTATAGTGGCATACATCTGTAATCCCAGCACTCAGGACCGTTATCACAGGTTTGAGGCCAGTCTTGGCTATGTAGATGAGTTCAAGGCCAATCTGAACTGCAAAGTAAAACCTTGGCTCCATTAAAAAAAAAAGGTTCTACAAATCAGTGCCAACAAGCCAATCTTGTATTATGAGAAATAAAATGAACTCAATATGCAGAATGCCTATGTCCAAAAGACACACAAAAGTTACTCTTGCCATTAATCAAACATTGCAATCAAAGTAACAATAAACCGCTTAAAACTATAAGAAAAAACAGCTGAAAAGATAGTGTATGTTATTAACAAAAGTGTGAGGTAGAGAGACATGATCATACCATACCAGTAGTAAATTAACAAAAATACATAAAGGATAAATTGGCAATATGTATCAAAGCCTTAAAAACTATATATGCTTTGTGGGTTGCTTTTGTTTTGTAATCAAACTCAGGACCTCACACTTGCCAGTCAGGCATTGTGCCACTGAGCTATATCCCTGGCCCTACACATGCTTTTATGTTGCAACTGTACTTGGCAGAATGAAATCAAAATTAAAAGGATTTAGCTTTAGATATTCCTGAAGCAAGAATATCTCAACTTGGAGCTCAACCTGGGCAACTACCAATTTAGAGACAGGATGGGTCAAGCAAGGAAAAAAGGAAAGAAGGAAAAAAGGCAGGCAGGCAGGCAGGCAGACTGGCTCTGGGTTGTTCATGTGTACTTTTCTGTTTGTAAGAATGCTCTGGGCTGAATCCCCAGAACCACAATGAAACCACAAACACTTAAAATATTAAACACAAAAAAGTTATTCTGGTACATCCATACCCTTCTGGAAAATTGGCAAACATGGTAGACGTACAATCACTGACCTGGATATGTAATGATGATGTTGACGGAAAGTAGTTTATATTGATAGTATTACAGAACACAAACATTTAGAACTGCACACAGTCCAATACAGCAGCTACTAGCCATAAGGTCCTATTAAGTATTTAAAATAAGGCTAGTGCTGGAGATTTAGCTCAGTGGCATAATCACCTGCCTGACAAGCACAAGGTATCAGTTCGACTGCCTGCACCAATAAGTAAATAAATAAATAAATAAATAAGGCTAGTTTTAAAATGCTTTATGCACAAAACTCTTGAACACACAATAAAAGAATACAAAACATCTCATTAGTAATACTTTATATTGATTACATAGCGAAATGAACTATACTAGATATATTGGGTATATCCAGTGCATATTGTTAAAATAAATGCTTTTTTTCCTAATGAGGTTATCAAAGTATTTCAAAAATAGAATGGTTCACATTCTGTCTCTACTAGGTTCATGGATATACATCAGTGGCACAGTGCCTGCCTGGCAAGTGTGAGGTCCCGAGTTCGATTCTCAGTACCAAAAAAATAAAGAAAAAAGAAATAAAGAAATAGGACAGATAAAACTATCTCTAAATGCATTTTTTTGGTTTCTGAAACCATGAACATTCATTGAAAACATGATATGGACAGTAACATAATTTAGAAAACTAGACTATAACATACAGTAGCCACCAACATTAACTATCCTTTGAAAGGTAAAATAGAAGAACCCATTTCTAACTGCTAAATATGTTTTAAAATAAGGAGCATACAATGATAAATTATAAAACATTCTTGCAAACAGAAAAGTACACATGAACAAATAAGAGCTTTACATGAAAAAGATGTTCATAAAACTATGTTAATTCCTCAAACACAAGTCCCATTTATAAAACACCAATAAGTTATTCTATATTGTCTATCCAAATAGAAAATTAGATAGAAGAGCAATAAAAACAACTAAAAAGAAAGGGAGGCAGGAACCAGCTCTACCAGATAAAGAATAAATTTTACAAATAAAAAGTATGACAATGATAAATGAACATGAAACAAACACAAAATCCAGAAACATATTTCAAGTACATATAGAAATTCACTATATGATAAAGATGGCATATTAACTCAAGGGGTGAAAAGAACCCAGGTACTGGGAAAACTGAACACCCGTATACAACGTTTACCAGCATAGAAAGGCAGATGAGCCAATAAACTCTAAAGCCTAAACATGCAAAATTCTTTAATAACCTGAGAGTGAGGAAAAAACTTTCCTGCCTAGAGGTCAATACAAAGAATCAATAGGGAGCAAATACTGGTAAATTGACTCTGTAGAAGCTGAAAATAATATGTTCAATTAATATGATGATTTAAAAATGCAGCAAACTGCATTTGCTGAACACTTACCCACCAAAATGGATGAAGATAATTCATCTGCAATGTAAACTGCAGCCTATCATGATCCCCAAATTGAAAAGAAAAAGATCAAAAACTAACTTATAGAAAAGTGAAAAAACAGATAAATAGTTTACCAAAAAACAAAATAAACAGGCAAACTGCTCTTGAACTAACAGAAAGCTGCTCAACCTTGCTTTTCATAAAAGTTATTTTTAAAACTAAATGCTTACCAAGATGCTAAACTGCCGAAATATAACTGCAGGTGTGCTAGCAAAGCTACAAGAAATATTCTCATACATCAATAGAAAAAATACAAACACATAAATCCTATGGAGAAGAATTTGGCAATATCAAGCTAAATCATGTTCAGCAATTCCTTTAATAAATAACCCCAGTTCTGTAAGCCTGCACCAAGATTTCACTAACAAAAACAAAAGGGGCTATTCAGAGGCTCATTATTTTCAACAGCAATAGACTGGAAACAAGCCAAATCTCTATCAACAAGACACTGTGAATAAATGATGGCACATCCACACAGTGCAGTACTGCAGCCCTAAGAAGGGAAGAGGATGGGCCTCCACCTACTGCTATGCAGTGAACTTAAGGACATGTGGTTCAAGGAAAAGAGCAAGCCATAGAAGCACACTTAAAACAGGGGAAAGTGAGTACAGGATGTAGAAAAGAAAACCTACAGGATGAACCAAATACTTAACAAAAATTGTCCACAGAAAAGGAAAGAATCAGAAAAAGAGAGGCATGGAATTCAAATCTATTCTGAATGTACTTATCTTCTAGTATTAACATCAGGGCCATGTATCTTACATAATTAAAATATATTGGAAAATAAAAAGGATTTAAAAAAGCAATTCCTAAAAAGCTGGAGACGAAGCTAAATGTGTATCAAAATGGTTGCATAAACTGTAGCAATACGTACTCTGACTAAATATCCCTAATGAGGTATATCCTAAGGACAGAAAAGAACCACTAAGAAATCTTAAATTTCATTTGGCAGTCTAGTCAGTAATTAACATTAGCATTGTTATATTTTAAAATTATTTCATGCATATTATGGAACAAAACAAACTATGTTAATGTTTTTAGTATCAAGTTTTTTTGTATTTAAAAGACAAGTATAAGATTAAAGTATAAATTCATACTTTTAAATTGAAATTTAAATCACCCATGGTAACTAGCTTACGAGATGGTCTCCAAGGATCTTAATTTTCTGGTGTCTATACTTTACCAAAGTGATTCAAGGATGTTCTCTCTGTCCAATAGAATATTAAATAATACGACCTCTAAAACTAGGTCATACAGACATGGCAGCTTACTTTTTTGAATCATCTGCCCTAAGGGAGCCACCAAGCTTCCCAGAATATTTGGTACCTTGTGGACACTCTAATGCAAAAAGAGAAGATCTTCCACCAACAGTGGGATCACAATTTTAATCTACAGAAGGCGTCACCCTCAAAGTAGACCACAGTCCCAGTCGAGCCTTTTAATGACTAAAGTTTAGACAATACCTCACTGCAGTCTTAGGAAAGATTCCCAAATCAAAACCATCCAGCCTTTATTCTCCCGAATTCTTACCCATGAAACCTTAGATAAAATAGCTCCCCTACACAAACTTTTGAGGTGCCAAAGATTTGAATTTAAATCTGAACAAGTCTCTCCATCAAATTATCATTTACAAGATATTTAAGAAAGAATAAACTAAACACCACAAAAAAGGAAGCACATCTGGCCAAATTAAAAATAGTTGAAAAATGAACAGAAAGAAAAATTTAAAAAGCAAATGGAGCTGTTACAGGTAAGAGACTTCAAACACTATGTATAATACAGTACAGATTTTTAGTATCTAGAATCAAACAAAGCAGCTACAAAAATTTTGTTGACAACTAGATAAATGTGACTGTGAACACAGTCACATATGTGTAAAGTTATTGCCAACTTTGCTAGGTATAAGGTCCTCTTTTTTTGAAGAATAACTATTATTTCATTAAATACTCTCAATGGATAATCAAAAATTTATGCTTATAATATGATGCCTAGGATTCACTTAACAGTAATTCAGGAAAATAAAAAAAAAAAGTGAAAAAAGAGACATATGAAATAAGATTAGTAAAATGTGGTAACCACTGAAGATTAATAAGGAAATTTTGATTACTTATATTTCTTTCTGCATTTGTAAATATGTTTTGACTACTATGGTAATAATGAATTTAAAATGTAAATTTTTTAAATTTTAGAATAAAAGTTTTTATGTTTATTAAGATTATGCATTTGTGCAGCTTAAGACAATGTTTTTCAAACTCTGAATCATGTGATGAATTCAGTGTGTCATAACCTGCATCCTCAAAATGTTTTTAGTATTACTTGGTATTTTCCCAATACTAGATTTAAGTACTAATAAAATCATATGTAATGTAACGCTTAAAATATAGCATCCCGAAAAATTAAGAAATTATACACACACACACACACACACACACACATATCCTTAAAAAAACACTTGACTATGAAAATTCTAAAAAAGGGCCGGGGATTTAGCTCAGTGGCTTAAGTGCCTGCCTGGCAAGTGCGAGGTCGTGAGTTCGATCCCTGGTACCAAAAAAAAAAAAAAAGAAAATTCTAAAAGTAACTTGTGTGATCAGATGTGTAATTTTTATTTCTTGCTATGCTACAAATGTTTAGGCCTTTCTATGAGGAACATGAATAATATATAAACGGATATGGGTAAGAAAGCAAGTAACTCAATTCAAAGGAAATGACAATGTCACAAGCAGACAGAGAAAATCAAAATGGTAAACATATATAAGATGCTTCATATTTTACCACTAATCAGAAAAGCAATGATAAGATGTTATCTTCACTTATCACAACATGCACTGGTGGTCAAAAGAAATAAAACTGCTTAACAGACTGCTACATTATCTATACACAGTAATCTATCTTTTACTTAAAATAACAAATATCTTTTGACTAAGGTATGCTACTTCTGTGACAAAATTAGCTAAGAAAATAGTAAAATGTAAAACTAAACTCCTGCCAAATAACAGGAGAAAATTCAAGGTGGATCTTCAATTTGGTGATTATTTTTTAAAACACAACATCAAAATCACAGTATACTGCTGCTAAGTTGTACATTGTTAAAATCTAAAGCTTTTCTCTTAGAAAGGCAGCCTTAGCAGACTAAAGCCAAGTCACAGGCTGGGAAGACATCTTTACACAATACTGATACACACTGGTATCCCACATAGCCAATCAATTCTTAAAATTCTGTAAGAATACCAACAGCCAAGTTAAAAAGCTCTGAACAGACACCTCACCAAAGAGGATACACAAATAGCCAGGAAACACATGAAAGGATGTTTAACATGGTATTTTAGCAGAGAATTGTAAATTAAAATGAAATACTACTAGATTTCTATTAGAACTACAATACTACAAAATACTATCGTCAAATGCTGGAGGAAAGGAGGAACAACAGAAGCTGGCTTGTTACTGTGAGGATATGAAATAGCATAGACAACTTTGGAATGAAAACACTACCAGGGGAATAAAAGACTGTTGATTGTACTTGTGATGCCCCTCACTGAGAAGACCAACTAGCCAATCACTGTTATTTGCTGTAGTTAGGCTGACTCTTTAAACTTCTGTCTACTCAACAACCAGTTTGCAAAAACCCTAGAGTAAGTCCACTCAAGCATCTAAAGTCCTGGGAATCACAATATTCCTGGATTCTAATTGGAGGAAACCCTCCTACCAACCTCACAACAACACTCTACTAAATCAGTCTAAAAGTTCCAATTCACACTTGTAAATCCTAAATTAAATATTTTTAAATCATGCATTTATAAAGTACAATTTTAAAAGTGTGCCTTTGTGAAGCTTTATTCAACAAAGCAGTCAATAAATGTATTGCTTATAAGTACAAAGGTAAGTAAGAATTACTGACACAAACAGCCTCGCAAGATGCTGCAAACAAATATGCACAGAAACTAAGCAGGGCCTGAGGAAGAGGAAGGTAAGACTGGGACTCAGACCAAGCAGACTGTTGGGAGTGAAGGGCATGCTGAGTTCAAAGATACCTTCTGAAAGGCTTACATGAGGGTATCCAGTTACACTGTAGCTATCTGGAGCTCAGAGATGGAAATATATGTAATGGTAATGGCAATAGAAAGAAATAATTATGATAAAAACCATAGAGTTATGAATTTCTGAGAGGTAGGAAGATTGTCAGATGTAACTTTTCAAGAACACCAGTATTTAAGGAAAACAGGCAAGAAGGCTATGAAACAACAGCAAAAGAAGAAAACAAGAGAATATAGTTCTTGGGGCTGGGGATTTAGCTCATATGCATAAGTGCCTGCCTGGCAAGCGTGAGGTCAGGAGTTCAATCCCTGGTACAAAAAAAAAAAAAGAATACAGTTGTCTTAGTTACTTTTTACTCATCGCTGAGACAAAATACCTGATGCCCAAAATACCTGATGCCCAAAATACCTGATGCCCAAACCCTAAGGAAAGGTTTATTTCTTACAGTTTTTGGAGGTTTCAGTCCATACTCAATTGGCTCCAAAGCAGGGTGGCATGGCGGGGCCGCAGTTTATGGTGGCTGCAAACAGCAAGGCAGAAACCAGCAAAAGAGACAGACACACCTTCTTCCTGCCATTACATCACATCCTGGCTCCACCTCTAGGTGGGTGTAGCACTGACACCATCAATCCAAGCACTAGACAATGAACCAATCACAAATGTACAATGCAAATACATGAGGCCTGGGGGCCACCGACATAAACCATGACAACAGTTCTTTCAGAGAAGCCGGGAGAGTCAAGTATCAAGTTGACATAATAAATGCTGCCCACATCAAGTGAGAAAAACTTGAGAAATTACTACTGGCTTTGGCTACAGATTATTAGTGTCCTAATCTTCGTAAGTAGTGAGAAAACTCAGAATAACTAATGAATGATAGTGTAAAGGTACGGAAAACAAGTACCACTTAGCTTTTCATAGTCTGGTACTAAAGTAAGGAACAAGAAAACAATGGTCCATAAGCAGAATTGAATTAGCCTTGCTAACAAATGGTCTTGGGGATAACACGCTTGCAGAAGACTGAATCTAAGCTTGTATCTATCACCATGCACCAAAATGATTTTTTAAAAAAACCATAAATATTAAAACAGAAACAATCTGCTTGAAGATATAGTTAAAACTCTTCAAGATATATGCATGGGAAAGGTATATACAAGATATATGCATTCTGAACAGAATGGGAAAAGGAGTTTTACTAGCTATTATCTTAGAGGACTAACACCTAGAATTTATACAGAACCCCATAAATAAAAAATAAATAAATAAATATCCCTCAAGCCTAAGACCCAATGAAAAAGTAGGCAACTGAAATGAAGAGGAAAGTTTTCTGGTGTTTTATATTTAAGATAGAAGAGGTCTGAGTAGGTTTACTGCTGAACGTAAGGAGCTGGAGGATCAAGTGGTTGAAAACACATGAAAGGTAATACACATCAACAAAGGAACTTGAAGTTCCTAGTAGAAAGGAGAAATGTTCTGAAACAAAAGAGTGAAATGGGTACAGACTGAGGTAAGTACATACAAAGCTAAAAGCTGAGGGCATGAGTTCTCATTTCGTACATGAGACTTTGTGTCATGAAGCAGCATCTTCTATTTAAAATGAGAAAAAGAGGCTGAACAGAATTTTTGCTTTCTAGAGTGGAAGAACGAGCTAAAGAAAGACAAGTAAGTGGCTGGTGTCCTGGTGCTAAAGTCTCAGCTTTGTAGGGCATAAATCTGAGGAGAAATTACCTACACAGTAGTGTGATTTTTATGCAACAGGCTTAGTATTTTAAATCACACAGTCACCTGGCCTGGCGGCACCTATCTTTAATCCTAGCACTCAGGGAGGCTGAAACAAGAATGTTAAGTTCATGTCCAGCCTAGCCAATTCGGCAAGACCCTGTGTCAAAATAAAACATATAAAGGGCTACGATGCAGTTCAATTCTAAAGTCCTGGGTTCAATTCCCAGTACTGGTACCAGGAGGGCCAGGATGGTTGTGGTTGCAGTGTGTGTGATCAATCAAAGACTGAAGATTAGGGCAGGACTGATAGGAGGACAAAACATAAGAGGTATGAGATTACTGGCTAGAAATCAAAGAAAATATGTGATCAAAACATTAAGTTGTATTAGAACTCTCTCAAATTCAACAACAGAAATAAGGAAGAGAATTTAAAGGGTGTGATTTAAGAGACCTGGCTGTAGCACTAAAGGTTGCAAAACTTAATTTGAGAAAACAGACAAATGAAAAAAAGGTTATCTGCAATGTGTAAAATTTCAAGACATTTATGTAAAATTCAAAACCATTTCTGACTAAAATCTCCAAGGAAGGCAAAAACATTTTCTTCCAGTAGCTCTCTTTGCCTTTCATCTGTCCTTGCTATAAAACGTTTCTACCTTTACCAAAGGGAAAGAAGCAAATCCATCTAACAAAACAGTTCCAAGTACACTGTTATCACTCAGGATGGATCAAGACAGTCCTCCAATTTTCTATCAACCCTGTTTTGTTCAGGTTCAGGCAGGCAAAAATATTTTGTATATTCCTCCTATCCTACCCTATCCCCAATCCTCAGCTCTTATGCAGAATACAAGCATAAGAAAGACAAGTAAGTGGCTGGTGTCACTAGTCTACTGCCTCTACCCAGCACCTAGAACAATGCCTAGTATTTCATAGGTGTTCAAGTATTTGTTGCATAGTGTTTGTTTCCCTAAAAATATTTGAGAATCCTACATTTAGCATACTTATTCACCCACAAAAGAACATTCATAACTTCTTCACAGGTCAAACAGGGATCTAAGAGCAAATGATAAGTCATGTAAGTGTTAGTAGAAAAGCAAAAGCCCTATATATACTTCTCACCAGTATTAGTTAGAAAGCATTAAAATGAATATATGTACAATGGATAGTGCAAGGAACTGTGGCTGCAAGTGGCAGTAGTAATAAAAAAGAGAAATGGATCAATTCCTGAAATGCCAAGAGAAAGGTTTGGTCACTGTCCCAACCTATAAACGATTATCCCAACCTCAGACCCAAACTTGTTTATACTAAAAAGCAGCCTAAGAAACTGGGTTTTATGCTTCAAATTCTAAAAAGAGCCCTGGCTCTTTGTCTCAGGATCTTCATTCCTAGTTTCAGGCCCCCAAGACCACAAGTGATACAAAGCTGAGTAAGGAAATAAGCTCTCACTTAGTCAAAATTGCCATACTTCCAAAATTGATACATGGATTAGAGCCCCAATCAAAATACCAACAGCATATTGGTATGGAGATGATAATCTTAAAATTCGTAGGGAAGCAGAAAACACTCATAATAGTAAAAGTGATTCTGGATTAAAAAAAAGAGCAAAGAGGGAAGAAGCATCAAAATCTGGGGTTTGAAATAATATTATAAAGCTACAGCAATAAAACAGCACTGTGCTGGAACAGAAACAAGACATGAGGATCAGCTGAGTAGAAGAGAAGATGCAGAAACAACCACAAGCACATTCAACTATTTGATATTTGACAAAAGGGCCAGAAACACACACTGAGGAAAAAGATAGCCTCTTTAATAAAAATGGTGCTGGATTGAAAATGGGTAGCCACATGCTAAATATTCAATCTAGACCCCTATTTCTCACCATGTACTAACTAAAATCAAAATGGATCAAAGCTCTAAATTGAACTTAACCTGCTGGAAGATAAGGTGAATAAAACTCCTGAAGTCACAGGCACTAGCAAAGACTTTTTGAACAAAACCCCAGTTGCACAGAGAATAGTATCAAGAATCAACAAATGGATCATATTAAAGTTTCTGTCCAGAAAAAAAAAGAAAAAGAAAAACAACCTACAGAAAGGGAAAATTTTTTCTGAGTCCTCCAACGAAAGGCTTGCTTAGAATATATAAAGAATTTTTTTAAAATTTTGACCCCCCCATGACCTAGTCAGAAAATGGGCAAATAAAATGAAATATTTCACAGAAGTACAAATAGTCATTAAGTACATGAAATAATGCTCAGCATCACTGGCCATTAGGGAAATGTAAATTAAAACAGCACTGAGATCCATGTTAATCAGAAAAAATGGCCATCAGCAAGAAATTAAATGACAACAAATACTGAAGGAGGGGGTGGAAATAAAAGGAATTCTTCTACACAGCTGGTGGGAAGGTAAACCAGTACTATACAACACTATAGAAATCAGTGCAGAAATTCCTCAAAAGCTAAAACCAGAAATTGCATTTGACCCAAATATTTCCCTTATAGATGTCTTCCCTAAAATGCTGATGACATCTTATTACAGTGGCACCCTATTACAGTAATACATGCATATTCATGTTTACAGCCACACAATTCATTATAGCTAAATCTTGGGAGGAGCTCATACGTCTATCAACACATGAACAGATAAAGAAATGTAGTATTTATACACAGTGGAGTACTGTACTACTCTGCCCTAAAGAAAAATAAACTTGAGGGCTGGGGATTTAGCTCAGTGGCCTAAGCGTCTGCCTGGCAAGTGCAAGGTAGTGAGTTTGATCCCCGGAACCAAAAAAAAGAAAAAGAAACTTGAGTCATTTGTAGGAAAATGGATGCACTTTGAGACCACACAATACTAAGTGAAATTAACTCCGACACACAAGCTTAAACACCATGTAATTTCTCTTATTTGAGAAGCCCAGAATAAAAATAAAGAGCAAAATAAAACATAGATAACAGGAAATAGGAGGAGAGATCATTCTCAAAGGGGAGGGGATCAAGAGATGGAAGGAAGAAAGAGGGAAGAAGTGATTTTCCTAGGGATTTCCACTATATCTAAATGCGTAACAATATAGTTTGCATTAATATGAACTTAATTTAGTAACATATACGTATTTTGTTCCTTTAAAGATGTACCCCTCTTCTGGTGTCTTCAGGTATAACTTTCTATGTTATATACCCATCAACATACATTTATAACCACTGTTTTATGACAATGTCTTTTAAACCAAGAAAGGAATTACAGATGCCAGGACTGGGAGGACCCAACTAGAAGCCAATTAACTAGCCAGCCTTTCTGGTAAGCCAGGCAAGTTCCAGGAAGAGAAGTCAGCATCTTCCATGAGTCTACCGATGCGGGGGCTGAGAACTGACCCCCACCCAAGCAACTGGCAGGTTGGCAGGACACACAGTCGACAGCAACTAAGGTACATAAAGCAACTAAACTAAGGTACATAAAGCTTGTTGTGTTTGGTTGATCTTACAGGCCTGGGGGCCATCGGTCTGAGCATCTCTTGGGAGGATGACAGTGTACAATATAGCAAATATGGGGGATTTCCTTCTATCTTGTCTTTGAAATCCAATATTGTTCTGCTTTGCTTTGTTCTGTTTTACTTTATTCAATATTTTGTTTGGTTTTATTGTTTTGTTTTTGGCTTGATTTTGCTGTACCTGATAGAATGGACAATAAGATATACTGTTTTAGCTACTGTTTTCCTAGTATCCTGCTTTGAAGTTCTATACCAATTTTGCTGCTTTGTTTTGACTGACTTTGTTCCGTTTTGTTGGATTTCACTAGCTTTAAAATTTAAAAAAATTTTAAAAAACGAACTACAAAAAAAGTAAAACAATATATTTCTGTATTTTCGTATGTTGTTACTTACGTTGATGTTATTTCTTCATGTGGATTCAAGTTTGTTTTCTAACCTTAAGGATTATTTTTAGTGTTTCTTGTGGGATAAGTTTGCTAACAATTCATTCTTAGTCTTTATTTGCAAATGTCTTAGGGTGATATGTTTGGTAATTATACTTCATAGACAATTTTTACTGCTTTATATATATGGAGTAATTCACCGGTAACCTTTATCTGGTGAGAAACCTATTGTTAATACGAATGAAGATCCCTCAGTATGTAACGCTTTCCTTCTGCCGTTTTTAACATTTTTTGTCTTTCCACAGTTTGGTTATAACAAGTCTGGTTGTGTGTATCTTTAAGTTTATTTTACTTGAAGTGCCTGGAGCTTTTTGGATGTGCAGAGTGATGCTTTTCAACTACTTTAGGAATATTTCCGCCTTTATTTTTGAACAGTCTTGTCTCTCTCAATCCCTGGTTACTGTCTGATTTCCAGTATGTCTGCTGATATATTTGGTGATCTCATATGTTTCTAATGATCTGTTCACTTTCTTCATTCTCCTTTTCTCTTCTTCTTCAGATTAGTCTTAATTATCTTAACTTTAAGATGTACTTTTCTCTATCCGCTCAAATATGCTTGAGACCTCTGATGATTTTTATACAGATTCTGTCATTGACCTCTCAACCACAATGTTTCATACTATTAATTTTTCTAAACTGATATTCTAACATCATTCTTATACTTTTAATTTAGAAGTTGTAACACAGTGTTTTTGTTTAGAAAGTACTACGTACCAGTCTCCTTCAGAGACAATTTCAGGGGGCTAGGGATTTAGCTCAGTGGCATAAAGCACCTGCCTGGCAAGTATGAGGTTGTGAGTTCAATCCCCAGTACCAAAGCGGGGAGGGGGGAGAGGAAAAAACAGACACAATTTCAATTGCTTATGCACTCCCTCTTCTCGATAATTTGCTAATTTCTTCTTCACAGAACTCAATTTTCTGTGGAATACTGGAAGTTTTCAATAGTTTAATGAGTTGATTTACGACATATAACTGACTCCATCATGAGGTCTGCTGTTGGTGTTGCTTAGTTCTTGGGTTGTTTGCTTTGGTGACCATAGTGGATTAAAAACTGGTGGCCAACTTACCACCAGGTGAACTGAATCAGTGTGTTGTTGCATGTAGAGAAAGACAGTAGCATTGTGGGTTCTCCTAAGTGGTGTTTTTGTTTGGATCTGTTGGTTGTTTTGGAGCTATTGGTTCTCCTGGAAGAGCTTGTCACGCTGGCTTCCCTAATGTGAACTTGGCTACTATCCTTGTGTGAGCTCGGGACTTTGTCGCTGAGAATGGCTGTGACTCACTTTGGGGGAGCTCTCACTTTGAGCATTGCTTCCTGGCTCCAGAGGAAAAGATGTATGCTGTTCAATCTCCAGGCAAAGCTTGTCACAATGGCTTCCTGATACGTATTCAACTGTTATCATTAGAGGAGCTCAGTACCTCGTTGTCACTGAGAACGGCTGTGGTACTTTTCAGGGGAGCCCTGGTCCTTATTTTGAGCACTGCTTCTTGGCTCCAGTGCAGAATCCTCAACCTACTGGCACAGATCCTTCACCTCACTGGCACAGACTTTTTAGCTTTCACCACTCACCTTTGGGCCACCCAGCACAGATCCGTGAAACAGACTTGCATGAGTCATTGTCATGGGCTCTAGGCCTCCAGTTGGGACTCGTGGAGGACACAGTCATGGGCTCTAAGTCTTTGGAAGGGCTCATGCAGGACAATACCGTGGGATCCAGGGCCTCGGCTGGATTCCTTGGGTCTCAATGTGTGGAAAGATTTCCTGAACTTCTTGTATTTAACTTTTGGGTGAGTATAATAATACTATAAATTATGTGTCCTATACGTAATTGTTTCCCTTGAAATCCCTGACTACAACAGTGATCTTTCTGAGATGACTTAGTGAAGTCTGTATTCTTTGGTATATATGTCCAATGAAGTCTACCTAGTTTTCTTAGTGGTGAGCAGAACAGAGATATCCTTGGATGCCTAGAATTAATGAGTTTTGTCTTTTCTGAGAGGTTCCTCATTCAGGTTGGGGTATTCCTTCAGCACCTAATGAGATAATACATAACTCTTCCCCTGTCTTTACTTCCTGTTTGAGTTGACTATGCAGGTCAGCCACAGGTTAGAATTTAGAGCCTTTTCCAGGCCTTGTTTTGTTTTGTTTTGGAACCAGGGATCGAACTCATGACCTCACGCTTGCCAGGAAGACGCTTATACCACTGAGCTAAGTCCCTAGCCCTCCAGGTCTTTTTTATCCTGCCTTCAAAAATATGTATAAGCTTTTCAAGGTTCTTCTGAATTTTTTTCTAGCTTGCTTATATTCTACATATTGCTCTAATTGTTCTACAGCTAGGGCAGGTTCAAATTTAAAGAATTATCTTATTTTCAACAAATGTTCTCAAAGAACAGGCATTTGGAGCTATATGAACACTGAACTAAGATAAATAAAGCCAGCTCTAGAAGTGGCATCTTCTAAGCAGTTTTTGGGTTGTTGTTATTTTTGTCTTTTTGAGACAGGGTTTCCATATGTATTTTAGGCTGGCCTTGAACTCACTTTGTAGACCAAGGTAGCCTCCAAGCAATTCTTCTGCCTCAGTCTGCCAAGTGCTAGGATTAGTGTGTGCTACCATGTCCAGCCTCATGAGGCCAATTTTTGCATTCCCTCATCACTTTCAAGGAGGACAAACTTTTCAGAGGTCCTTAGTGCAGCAATGCTTTCTGGACATTACTTTTAAACACTTTCTTTAGGATTAAAAGACAAAAAGTCCTCACAGATAAAGCTGGCTACAGAAGTCAGGATAATACTATATGTACAAACTTCTTTAGTACTCTGTGCCTAAGAAAAACTTCATCAGGCTAGGTTTCATCTGGCCCTTTGTTACAATGAGGTGTTTTATCTCTTTTTAAATAATCTCTTGGACTTTCCCAACTTTCTACATACTCTGTGATTCTTTGGCCCCTAGGCTCATTACATGATATAAACCAATGTTAGTATATTTCTGAGGATTTAAATTGGTAACGGATAACTGGTAAACCATTTTTTATACTAAGATCTCTGGGAATTAATCATTTTCTGTTTCTTAAAACATACCAGAATAATAAAAGCCCACAAAAAGTATTTGTGGTATAGGCAAATGAGTAAATATCCTTAAATCTACATGAGATCCTATTTTTTCAGATATTATTTTCAGAAACCAATTTAAAAAAAACATGTCAACACTTTCTCATAAGTATTTTAAATAAAAATGAGACAGTCCTTTCCTGTGGATGGAAAACATATTTACGATGTAGTATATAAGAATTAGTATTATTTTCCTTTTTTTTTTGGAAAGGGTGTAAAATGTGAAGAAATAGGTTTCACAGTAAAAACAAAAGTTATTTTCATTTTTATCATTTTTTTCTTTATTTGCTTTATCATTTTTTGGTGTTATAAATAGAAGTTTCCAGATTTCTACTAAGTGTATCTGTAATACAAAAAAACCACAAACACACTAACAACATTGTACAAAATTACCTTCCGGCCACGTGCATAAGTGTGTATGACAAAAATTTTGTGGTTAGACTTAAGTTTCCATCCTCAAAATACCCCTTTATGGATACAGCAATATTCAAAAAATTTTTTACAAACGCAAAATGGTAAACACCTGAAATTAAAACTACTTTTCATTCCAAGCATTTCAGATAAGCAATACTCATTGTGTTTGATTAGCAACTAATTAGCAGACTGGTTTAGATTTCCCTCTATAATGTGAATGGACCTTAATCAATGAGTTAAGAAAAAGAGAAGACTAAAGTACCTTATACTAAAAAAAGAAAAACTCCTCCAGACTGCTTTTGGATGCAAAGTTCCAACACTGACTTCCCAATTTCCAGCCTGCTAGACATTCCTACAAATTCAGACTTGCCAGCCCTCACATCATCTGACCCAATTCTTTGAAATAAATGTCTCTATACTTAAAAATGTATCTTACTGGTTCCATTTCTTGAAATAATAAATTCAATAGCTTTAAGTGTATTACAACAGAAAAAACTTACAAATAAAGTTACCATCTTCAGTGTGTTGTGATAATACACTGCATGTTACCAGAACAACCTGAATAGTTTCCAGATAGATACATATCTATGAGATTGTGCCTACAGTTAAGATAATGAAGATACCCAATACCCTAAAGTTTCTTTATGCTCCTGGAATATTTTAGCATAAAAATTCAATTAATCTTTAGCAATTCACTTGTAAATGTTTTCCAGTTAATAAAATATAGCAAGAACAATTTTCCTTATCATTTAACATTGGTATCACTTTAATGTCATTTAATGACACAACTTTTAACTCCACATTAGTAATATGCCAATGTTCTGTTAAATAGCTTATTTGTTAGATATTTAGGTCACATCTAATGTTGTTACTTTAAGCAATACTATGAAGAATCCTGTAGCAATATCTATAGAAAGCCACGATGACTTTTATGTTCCTAAAAATACAACTAATGAGTTAAAGGATGCATCATATTTTCAAGGAATAATTATTACTATGATAGCAACACTAAATATTTACCTTGCATTTGGTAATGTTTTGGGCACCATCCTATGCCCTTCACTGTTCTCTAAAACTCATAACAATGTTTACTCCCCCCAGCATTAATATTCGTTATCAGTGATCTCCAATCCTTAGTTTAAAAATAAATACCCTTCCCAAATTAACATTATTGTAATTTCAGTCAACTCTCCACTGACAAGTTTTCAGACCTCACAGTCTATGTAAATGAGTGAAAATAAAGGAGGAGAAATTTATACACCATAAGTTAAAAAAAGTGTGCAGTTGCAGTAGAATATGGTATGGTAGCAGGGAATACAGAAAAAGCAATGCAACAAGGAGATTCCAGATAATGAGAACTCTATATAGGACAAAGATGGCTAAATAGTAGATTTTTGAAAGGATTTAAGTAACTACTTGTAAGTATAAAAAAACAGAAAACCACTCTTCTAAGTCCTATGGGCACATGAGGCTCTTGGAGGACATAAAGAGAGGAATCACAATACTCTTCAACATCAGATAGTATATATAGTTCTAAAGAAGTATGACAGCAGCATAAAAAGTCTCTCAAACTCTAACATAAAACTTTCAACAAAATTCTAAACATAAATTGAAAGAATAAACTTGGTGGTGTCACATGGCTTCAATAATGGTTCAACTATTATATAAACAAATAAAGTCTCTTCTATAACGTTTTAAGACTGATGCCCTCAAATATATGCCAACTCTAATGTTAAGGATGAAGAATGGTAAACTATTATGGCAGTTACAAAGAACTTTACATATGAATTCATTTAAGATCTGCAGAAGCAGTGGGGTACATATCCGCAATCCCAGCCCTCTGGAAGGCTGAGGCAGGACATGGCAAATCTGAGTCCCACGTGGGCAATTAGGAGACTTACCAAGATCTTATCTTAAAATTTTAAAAATGGTGCTAGGAAATAGCCCAGTGAGCAGGCGCTAGGTTCAACCTGAATAGTGCCCCCTACCAAGTTACAATAATCCAAAAAGTGTAATTAACATAACCCATAGGCTGAGATAGTAAAGAATTTATCACATACCTGTTAAGTACCAAACATAAAAGAATTCACTAATGTAAGTGTACCATCTCTTTATTTACTATTCAGAAAACTGGTTAGTCATTAGCTTCCTTGTAGGAGACTCAAAAACTACTCAGTAATGTTAACTGCTACCTTTGGTTTACATGCCCTAAATGGAACTCCTGCCACTTCCATTCCTTATCACCAGTGTTTGGCCCAATGTGGAATTTACCTGCAGAATATCCTGCTTTGCAGTGGTCATACTACTTTCAAAGCCGGGGCAGATGCTCCTTAACTTCACTCCACTCTTCATTTCTAACTCACACACTGCCTCTGCTACTTGCATTCACACATCTCTCTTGTTGCCAGCTACTGGGTTGCACTCCTCTGCCTTCCTGTCTCTGCCTGTTAAGGCTTGATTACTACTAGTGACTCACTTTTTTCCGTCTAGTGGGTTAGTCAATTAGTAATAGATGTGACTTGGATTTTTCATTTTCCTCACTAATTTTTACTATTAATACTTCTAACCTTCCAGAAAAAGTTATTTTAAAAGAAATAATTAGAGGATCAGTATCATTCTGAATTTCTCAAAATGAAATTTTCATTTTTCTACATGATTCAATTTAATAAAAACTGGTTTTTCCCAACTCTTTATCCTCTCTGCCTGATAAAAAACCAATTTGTCATTTAACTCTGCCCTCACAACCAAAACTTACAGTTAACTTCATTACATCACATTCTAAGTGAAGTGCTTAACATGCATTCTTAATACATTAAACAACCATAGCAAACCTATGCATTAGGAATCAATACCCCCATTGTCTAGATAAGGAAAATATAGACACAAAAGAACAAGAATTGAAATCTGAATTCATAACCATTGTACATATTTTCATTACTACTACTTTACCACCCGTGTCCCCAAAGCACATGGAAGTTCAGTACCTGTTATCTGAAGTACAGGGGACCAAAATTGTTTCAATCTTGAAATCTGGAGTATTTGCCTATGTAGACTGAGGCATCTTGGGGATGGTATCTATTATGACTTTTATATCTAAACGCACCCCCAAGCCTAGCAAACACATAGGTAGAGCTTTTCATAGGTGGTTCTAGAGTGTGTCATACTGAGATTGAAAGGTATGCAATAACTAAATGAGTTTAGCATACTTCTGGGAGTGAATAAATGGAAGCCTCACGCTGGGTGTGGGCGGCACCAATCAATAGGCTTATCGCCTAGATGGAACATAAAGAGAGACAGAAGGCAGATTTGATTTTGCTACTGCTGTTTACTGCTGGCTTCCTCTTGACTCCTCTGCCCTGGATTGTTTCTTCTCCGTGATACCTCTGCCGTGTGTGTGTGTGTGTGTGTGTGTGTGTGTGTGCACGCATGCGCGCGCACATGTGCATGCATGTGTATGTGTGTAAAGGAGGACACTCTACAAGTTTAATGTAGTAGTTTTAACTATTTTGTTTATGAACGTAGATGTGTGGTTTGGAGTTTTCTACTTAACAGTATCACATTGGCACATGATGTTTCTGCTTTTAGAACATTTAGGTTAGAGATAATTAATACTTCTTGTTCAGCTATTCAGGAAATGCTGATTGGACAAAGGTACCTTCCTCTTTCTATTTCTTTTCTACTCTCTTGTAACTTTCTTTCTATAAATTACATTTCTTCTCAATTCAGCCCAATGAAGATGTATTAACCATTAACATAAAAGACACATGCAGAGCAAGGAAATTAAATGCCTGGATAGTTTTTATTGTAAGCCACTCAAAAGATGAATATTCTGTTTTTTAAAAATATATTTGAAATCAATTAAGGAAACCAGTAGTACTTAATAAAAACAAGCCAAGGACAAAATAGATAACATAGGAACCAAGAAATATAAATGGCCTTAAATATCAAGGCCATTTATTTAATCTCCATAGTAAATTTTTAAAAATTACAAAAACAGGATACCATTTTTTGCCTGCCAAATTAATGAAGATCAAATAAAATCACAACACTGATCAAAATATACAATAAATACTACTTTTTTAAGACAAAAGATTTTATACTTTGGCTCCCTGACGTTGTATTTAAGATCAACTGCTTCTGTCACTAACGTACCTTTCTGGCCTCATCTTCTATAACGCTTTCTGGTCTCATCTTCTATAATCAACCTCGCCCCTAAATATGAATACCTCTCAATTTATACAATATTTCCCATCAGAAGAGATTTCTTAGAAACTAGTTGTACTTCGATTCCTTGAATATTCTGCTGAGATATAATTCACAGATCATACATTCACCCACTTAATTAGTTTGAGTGTCTTCACAGAGCTGTGCAATCAATACCATAAAAAATGTTAGAAGGCTGGGAGTAGTGGCGCACTCCTGTAATCCCAGCACGCAGGAGGCTGAGGCAGGAGAACTGCTGCAAGGTTGAGACCAGCCTGGGCTACAAAGTGAGCCCAAGGCCTGCCTGAACTGCACAGAGAGACCATGTCTTAAAAAGACACACACACACACACACACACACACACACACACACACAAAAGGCCAGAGACTTAGCTCAGTGGCACAAGCGCTTGCCTGGCAAATGCAAGGTCATGAGTTTGATCCCTGGTACCAAAAAAAAAAAAAAAAAATCATCTAAAACAAGAATCCTTGAAGCTATTAGCAATCATTCCCCAACTCCAAATCTTCCTTACCCCACAATGACTCAGAAAAACTATTAACCTACTTTTTGCCTCCTCTATTCTTATCATTTCATATAAATGGAATCACACAATACTCTTTTCTAAATAACTTTTATACACTTGACATGTTACAAAGCGCTGTGTATAATTTTACCTCTTTTTGATTTAAAAGGTACCAGCTGAACAATTTTTAAGTGTACAGGCACCAGTATTAAGTGTATCGTGCCACGATGTAACCACGATCATCCAACTCTCTAGAACTCTTGTGTCTTGCAACAGGGACACTCTACACATTACACAATACCTCTCTAGTCCTTCACTCCTTCCATCTATTAGAAACCACTATTCTACTTTGTCTTTATAAACTTGACTATCCTAGTGGAACTATCAATATTTATCATGTTGAGGCTAGTTTATTTCATATAGTATACTGCCCTCAAGATACATCCATGTTGTAGAATGTGTAAGAATTTCCTTCCATTTCAGAATCAAACAATACTTCAATGTGTATAGGTACCACATTTCACTTACCCATTCTTCCATCCAAGAACACTTGGATTGCATCTACTTTTGGACGTCTGTCAATAATGCTGCTGTGAACATGAATTCTCAAATATCTCTGAGATGCTGACCTCAATTCTTTTGGATATATACTCAGCAGTGAGTTTCTGGATCACATAGCAATTCTATTTATAATTTTTTAAGGAACCTCTACAGTTTATTTCAGTAGGTGTACCACTGTTTAAATTCCTCCCATTCTCATTAACCTGTATTTTCTGTTATCGTTGTTTTCTAATAGTCATCCTCACAAATGTGAAGCAGTATCTCACTGTGATTTTGATTCGCACTTCCCAAAAGGCAGTGATGTGGACATCTTTTCATGTGATTACTAGCCTTTTACTTATCTCCTTCTTGGAGAAATACCTCTTTAGATCCTGAACACACTTTTTAAACAGATGATCTTTTTATTATTTAGTTTTAAAGAACTCTATAGAAAGCCTATGCAAATCTTTTATCAGAACATGACTGCAAGTATCTCCTTCCATTCTATGGGTTACCTTTTCATTTCCTAATAACTTCCATTAAAAGACAGTTTAATTTTCATAAAATCATGTTCCTTTGTTTGTGTTTTGGGTGCTATCTATTAAGGTTTTACTTAAAGATCAAATGACTTTATATAAATGTGCTTCTTTCTATACTATCAATTCTTCCCCTGACCTGTACTTTACCTTAATGCCAGTACCACACTAGCTCTGTACTAAGATTTGAAACCAAGGCCTCAACTTTGCTTTTTACTTTTTAAAGTTATTGGGCTTCTTTAACTTCTTTCAGTTATGTTTCCTAGCTTTAAAGTTTTATTTTGTTCATTTCTAAATATTTTATTTTATTCAAGGCTCCAATAAAATTGCTTTCATTTTATTTTGTTGATTTCTTGCATATACAGCTAATTTTTGTACACTGATCTTGTATACTGTCACATTGCTGAACTCATTTACTAGTTCTAACATTTTATGGATTCCACAGATTGGGGGCAGGATATGGAGGAGACAGGGTCTCACTATGTAGTTCAAATTGGCCTTGAACTCACTACTGGGCTCCAATTCACAGCTGTTCTCCTGCCTCAGCCTCCTAAGTGCTGGGATTACAGGCATGAGCCACCATGCCCAGCTCTATAAGATTTTTTTTTCCATAAGATTTTATGTATTCCTATTTTGTATTTGTGGGTGTTTACTCCTATACATAGACACACTTAAGACATACACATACATAAACCAACATAGTTTTCTTTCTTTGCTTTCTGTTCTGGACACCTTTTATTTCACTTTCTTGCCTAATTGTCCTGGCTAGTACCTACAGTACAATGTTAAATAAAAGTATTTAGCATAAACATCCTGGGTTTCTTTTTCCCCCACAAATGCCTTTCATTAGTTGAGGCAGTTGTCCTCTATTTCTAGGCTGCTGAGTATTCTGCCCTGTATTTCTGAGTATATGGTAACCCTCTCATCTCCAGTTCCTTTTCCATGGTTCTCACTAACAATCCATGATCCAAACATAGTGAAAAGAAAATTCCAGAAATAAACAACTTGTAAATTTTAAACTGCATATCATTCTGAGCACAGTAATGAAATCTCACTGGGTCTATTCAGTCAGGACATGAGTCTCTTTGTCCAGTGGTGGTATAGTGGCTCCTCATCCATTAGTATATACGTAAAGGAGAACGCATAGCAAATATGAAGTTTAGTACTACTCAGTTTCAGGCATCCCTCACAAATAAAGAAGGCCTACAATAAAAATGGTACCTGTTCTTTAGAAGGTAACTTTGCAATATGTGTCTGTAGTTTGAGTCCTTTGATACAGTAATCCTATTCCCACTGCTCTATTTAAGGGAATAAATGCATATAGAAAAAGATTTATGAACAAGGACTGGCAAAATAGACGAAAATTTAGTATCAATGTCTGTGGACCCACTGATTGCTAGAAGTTAGGGGTATCTGTCATTATAAGACTTTTACTCTTAACTACTTCATTTCTATTTCAGAATTGATTAGGGCTTTTCTTAGCAGATAGTCCTTTTCTCTATCTAAACATCTATGAATAGCTGCCTGGTACCCACTAGAATAAATCTACATGTGTAAAACTTCAATATAGGAAACTGTAGTGAAAACCTTGAATAAAATTCAAATATCCAACAATGGAAGAGTGAAATATGACTTCTGTAACTGACATGCCATTTCATGCAATAAGACAGAGACGCAGATTCTCTAGTAATGACCATACATGTGTCAAGACACTAGTGAAAATATGTAAAAAGTGGTAATATTTGGATATTTTCCTTTTATTTTATTTTTTATGTTTACAACAACCAACATTACTTCTATTGTCAAGAACACCTAAACATCAGCATTCTTTTTCTTCTTCGGCCTCATGCAAAACAAGTAGTAAACTTTAACAGTGCTATACAAAGAGGGCAGGAATTATAATACCTTAACCAAGAATTTCACATAAAATTTCAGATACAAACAAAATGTAGAATTTTTACCTTTTGCATGACATAAAGCACCACACAACATAGGAAGTGCCAGCATAAAAAAAAATTCAAGCTTGCACGTGGCCTTCATCCCTGTCTCAACATGCTGTTTGGAGGACCTACTGCACAAGTAACTTTTTTGGTGGGTGGTGTTGCCATGGATCAAACACTTCAACAGTCTGCTACTCTCATGTCCCCAAGCAACCCAACCCTACCTTTTTAAATTTTGAGACAATGTCTTGCTACATTGTCCAGATGACACTTTAACTTGCAATTCCCCTGTCTCACCTTCTTAAGCGCTGGGATTATAGGAGTACACCTCTGTGCTACCTGAAACCTTTTACTTTCAATAAACATAATCTGAAAATTATTTTTCAGACAAAAACAGAAAGAGGAGGAGTAAGGACACAGTTTCCAGTAGTTAACAAGACTCTGACAAAAGCTCTCTCACTTACTTAATATGTTCCATTAGCCTCAAATTTTTTCAGTTCAATTAAAACTCAATTGCAACTGCAACTCCAGCGATTGTAACTTAAAAAGGAAAAATGTGTCAGAAACATTTTTGCCATCCATGTATAAGCATAACTTAGTTTTAGCAATGCTAATCCTTCTGGTTTCACAAACTAGGTTGAGTCATGGACCAGATTTCTTTTTTAAATACCCCCAATATTTGGAGGAGCACTACTCGGTTCTGAGTCGATGGATGCATTCCAGAGCTGCACACAAACTGCTGCCAGCAGCCACGTCACAAAGGAGCACTCAAAACCTGGCTAATGAGAATTCAACTACTAAGCTAAGAAATTTTACTTGTTTATATTTAAACAACTAAACATAGTAGCGGCTACTGTACTAGCCAGCCTGGGTCTAGAATCTGGCACAAAAACTGTGGAATGAAAGACTAAACCTAGGGAACTTAGGGCGCCGAGCCAACCAGTAAGCAGCCTGCTGCCCTGGAAAGTGACTGTGGTCTGGGGAGCTGCGGCCACCCCAGGGTGCAGAAACCAGAAGCAAGAGTGTCTCCTGAGATCCGAGCCATGCTGGAACTTAGGGCGCCGAGCCAACCAGTAAGCAGCCTGCATGCCGCCTTGGAGAGTGACTGTGGTCTGGCAAGCTGCGGCCACCCCAGGGCGGGGAAACAAGAAGCAAGAGCGTTTCCTGAGATCCGCACCATGTTGGAACTTAGGGCGCCGAGCCAACCAGTAACCAGCCTGCTGCCTACCGGGTCACGGGCTTAGAATCAAACATACCACACACCCCCCTCCTCCGGTAACAATTGGGATCCAGGGATCTGGGTATCTCTTAGGAGGTGACCATATTTGGTACAGCAAGTCGGGGGAGTTTCCTTCTACTATCTCTGAAGGCAGATATTTTTATCGCCGTTTTGCTTTGTCCTGATTAATGGTGTTGCTCTATTCAATACTGTGTTGACGTGTTCTATAATGTTGTATATTTCTTTGATTTTGCTCTACCTAGTAGAAGAACAACTATTGTGAAGACAACGAGATATACAATGTTGCCTGTTACTGTTGTCCTGGTGACCTGCTGTGATGTTCTGTGCCAATTTCACTCTACTGTCTCAATTGGCTTTATTCCATCCTTTTTTTTCTGTTTGCAGCTTCACTGTGTGTTCACTTTGTTTGCCTTAATTTTGTAACATGAACAGCTATTTCGGGGAATATGTGGTTTGTCAACTAGTGATTTATGGGTTTTTTTTGAGGTTTTGTATTGTTTCTACCCTTTTTTCTGTATTGCTTTTTTTTCTCTTTAAATAAAATTTTTAAAAAATCATGAAAAAAAGAAAGAATAAACCTAACATATCTCAATGTTCGTCACTTACCAAACCTTAAGATACATTAGCAACTTTCTATATTACAGAAACAGCAGCTTAGATTTTTAAGAAAATGAGATAGGTACAATAATGTTGGAAGTATTCTGTAAGAAATGAATGCCAATGTTTCACTGCCTTATACAAAACAGATTACAAGTTATTAACCAAAATGTTCTGCTATCCAAGCTGTACCTATCTGTAACACATACTATTTCCTTTCATTCTGATGTTCACCCACTGGTCAAATTACTAGGGCATATAGTTATTCTACTTTTAATTATCTAAGGAATCTCCAGTGTTTTCCATAAGCACAGTACTTACCTTCCCCCAATAATTTAAGAGTTCTCTTTTCTCTACATCCTCACTAGCACCCCCAGCCCAGTTAGGGTTGTAAAAAAATACTAAATGAGGGATTTTCTTATATAGCTAATGGCTTGTACTATACTAATGGAAATGTTTCTATCTTCCAAGTTAATATTCGTACTTGATTTTACTATTGCTCATAATTTTTATATTTATATTGTCTTAGATCTATAGGTGTACTTTTTAATCTTACAAATTGTAATACACTGATCTACACACTAGCTCACAACATTAAACCAACATTCCTAAACTGTTTTCTTCTCTAATACAGCAATCACAACTGCTGTTTCATCAAAATAACCAAAGAATTCTGTTAAATTTTATTATCCCTCACATACATTCAACTAATTGCACCTAAACAGAACCTGTCACAGAGTAAAAAGAGAGCCTTATCAAATTTCATGTAACTACAAATAGGACTGACAGGGATGTGGGGTGCAAAAGCATGTTAATCTGTGATTTGAAAAGCACAGCCAGGCAAGATGGTGCATGGCTGTAATCCTAGCACTCAAGAGACTGAGGTAGGAGGTGTGCTGTGACTTTTGAGGCCACTCTGGGCTGCTGCATAGTTAGTTCAAGACCAGCCTGAACTACATAGTGAAAAGCTGTCTCAAAGGGGAAGAAAAAAAAAAAAAAACAGAAGAAAAGAAAAAATAGAGCAAGAGAAATAAAAACAAAACAAAAAAGTGCTAGGCATTGTGAAGCAATCAAAACAAAGATTTTAGGGAATATATAATCTGGTAAGGAAAATAAACAATGACAAAATACAAGGAAGACTATAGACACTTATACGTTCATAGGTAGTAGTAGTCATTTTAAAAATGTTAAGGAATCGACAGGGTTATAATAAACAGCTCTTTCATTCACTTAGCAATTATGATAATTCAACAGTCTGTACGATCCAGTCACTGAGGTAGGCAGGGGGTAAAACAATAAAACAGGCTTGGTTTCCACCTTCATAATGAAAAACACGTTAAAAACCAGTGTGATTATCTCTGGGAAGTTACTTTAAACTGTGTGCCTATATACAGCGGAAAGTGGGAAAGTGGGTCAGGTAAGGCCTCGCTAACACACAGAACAACATCCAGGCTAAGGACTTGGGAATGAGAAGTCAGTCTTTCAAACACTGGGTGTGTATGTGCAAGCACTAAAGGACAAAGAAATTTAAGCTCATGAAAGAAGCATTGGCATAAAATTTCACTGGCCTCTTTGAGGACCCCAAAGACCAAAGTGATTGAAGCTTAAGAGAGCAATCAAAACTGGCAATCATGGGGATTAGATAGAGAAGTAGGAAGATGATCTCACAAAACAAAAAGCAAGAGGTCCAGCATGTACTGGAGAAAAGTAAATTTACTAATTTGGCTAGAGCATGAGGTTAATGGAAAATACGCTTGTACACCACCTTCACGTTCAAGGTCTTAATTCAATTTTTACTACACAGTAAGACAGAATGTTTACCTTTTATGGATGAAAGGATAACAGTCTTGGGAAGAGCTGAACCCCTTGCTAATAAGATCACACTGCTAATAAACAGAGTCTCAAATCCCAGACATGTTAACTCAAAGAAGTAACCTAATTCCTACTGCACAATAAGAAGGCATGAAAAACAAGGTTAAAAAGACAACCTACGTTAAATGTCAAGCTAAAACATATGAGTTTTGTTATGGACAAAACTGACAGCAGTGACATTAATTAATGAGATTCTGATAACCACAATGCATAAAGAACACTTTCAAACATAATTTAAGCAAAATAATCACCATATAGTGCACATCAACCATTTTTAAATTTTATTTCCCAGAGTAAGACTATATGTATGTATGTGTGTGTAATGGCTAAGTTCAATCAGAGCATACCTACTTTAATCTGTTTTGCATTAGATTTACTTTGAAAAAAAGCATCTACCTGTTTAAAAAGCGTAAGTCAGTCAATTTTGGTTCTAAAAATCTTACTTTAAAACACAGTGAAGTAGAGCATTCTTTCAACCATCACATGCCCTATTACTACCTTACTAAGCAAACTAATCTCCTGGCAGCTTTTTTGCTAAAAGTCAACCATATATTGGTAAGTTATTAAACACAACTTCAAGATTTTTTTTTTTTTTTTTTTTTGCTTCCACAGTTGAAGAATCTGTCCATGGATGGTTAGGGTATTTATAACATAAAATGTAGGATACAGTCTTAATGGTACTATAAAACTTTCTAGTTAACTAAAAAGTACAAATGAACTATACATTAATGCACAAAAAGCAAAAGTTAATAGTGAAACATTTCCAGTCATATATGAACACTGGTAAATATGCTTTAATTAGTGGATTCAAAATCCACGACAGTAAATAATATAAATTCACCCTTATAGACTTTAGAGACAGAGTTTAAAATAGTGCAATAATTTATATGGCCCCAAATTATTCAGATGGTCAGCATCCCTAACAAAATTTGTAAGTTAGAAACATAAATATAGGGCTGAGGATTTAGCTCAGCAGCACAAGCACCTGCCTGGCAAGCATGAGATCATGAGTTTGATCCCCAGTACAAGAAATAAAGAAAAAAAGAGAGAAAGAAATTACAAAGAAATGGTTGTTTAAATATGCATACATACCTTTGTCTTTCTTAAAATCCAAAGCATCTTCTTTATCAGTCACTATTTCCTTCATATTAATAATACTCTGGTGGGTAAGCTGCCGGAGAATTTTAATTTCTCGAATTGCTGTAATTGGAAAGCCTTCTTTTTCATTATCCAGACGTACTTTTTTTAAGGCTACCATTTCTCCTATTAAAAAATTGAATAAAATGAGATAACCAGCTGACAAAAAGATGACGTTTTACTAATTTAAATTTATTTTTATTCATAACTTCTGTTCCCACATCTTAAAATTACAATCTACAAATTATAGTTTCCAATACACCAATTAATATTTGGAGTTCAACAAATGAGGTCTCACATATATGAATATCTCACATATAAATATGAATATGAAATCAAATATGAATTTGTACAAACCACAAAACACTACACAACTCTAAGAAAGGATAAAATAGGTCTGTACTATCTTTTTATGGTCTTCACTAATACATATTTATTGAAAACAGGTAAGCCACTAAAGACTAGATTGGCATTTATTTTTTAAAAAGTATAGGTAAAACAGGTCAATAAACTCATTTAATATTCATACATTCAATCTTTGAACAGAAGAGAAAATATGTTCAAACATACTGAGTGTTCAGTTATCCAGTAATGACACAGGTTCAAAATCTGATTCGCTATCTCAAAAGTGTTTGTTTTCTCCCCACTACATTAAGCTGACATAGTTTAAGGTATGAGTGAGTTTAGCATCAGACAAAATCTAAATTTAAAAAAATAAAAACAAATAAGAACACAAAGTTTACTACAGGTTGAGAATTCCTTATCTGAAAAGTTTACAATTAAAACTTTCAGATTTGAGTTTTTTCTATTTTGGCATATTAACACAGATTTCATAGGTTGAGCGCTGACTGGTATAAAAATTCTCTGTAATAAAGGTATGTTCTTTACATTTCTTTTAGGAAAAATAATGCTGTTGTTACAAATTCTCTATCACAAAAATACCTTTTCCTTTCCATCATTAAAACTTACTAATTTTACGACATCCTATAATGTAGTATGTTTATTAAAAAGGTTTTAAGTTATAATATTTTAGATAATATATCGTTACAAATACTGATCGTTATTCTATACTGTAGTGTCTTCAATAGTTTCTAATTGCAAGATCATCCCTCCTATCTTAATTAGCCTCTTTTTTAATCTGTTGGTTTGTTATCAAGGAATTTAAGCAAAGAAAGATTAAATACTGGCTCTATGCATTATTTAGTAAGATGCATAGTTTCACATAGCTGCTTCTTCCTCTTTCAAGAACTTTTAACCCTTGCTGACTATGTTGTGAAAGATGAAGTTACTAATACGTCCTCTAGCGGTAATACTAAAAAAATTAAAATGAAAGTAAGCTTAATTCAAAAAAATTTACCACTAAGACAAATTCAAGTGAAAATATTTTTGTTCCATTACTGTTTTAAAAATTATTCACCATAAAGAAAAACGAAAAACAAATACTGACAAACACTTCCAAAAAATCTATGTACACATACACAAAATCACAATAAATTTTGTATTTTACTTTTTCAGAAACTCCTGAAGCTATACGTTAGAAGACAGACAGAAATTACAATACACTTTACAGGACCAAAGAACCCCAGAACTTGGCATTCTTACCAGTGTCTTTATCCCTGGCTTTGTAAACTTGTCCATAAGTACCTTCTCCGATAATTCCAATGATATCAAATTTATCCACGCAGCGTTTTCCCCAGTCAATATCTTTTTCTTTGATTTCACCATAGCGAGGCCCACATATTCTATTAAATATAGTTCTGAAGTTTTTATACACAGTCAAGCAAACTGAGTACATTGTTTTTTAATAATTCAGCATCTACTTCAGACCTATCTTATAGCCATTATTTTCCTCTACCCTGGCATATTTGTGACCACCTAAGACAAATTACACTATGATTTTATATTATACCACAAAAGAAGGTGTGATTTCTACATACTGACTCTTCTTCGATAGAGTAGTATTTAAACCAGACAAGAATAGTATTTCTATGAAGAGCTTTCGGAAACAACATGACAGTTTTCAGTGAGTAGATGAACCCAATAAGTTCTCTAACCAACCTCCAGAGTTTTATTTTTCATTTATTTTATATATATATATATATATATATATATATATATATATATATATATATATATTTACCAAAAGTCTGATAATGAACATTAACAAAAACCCACAAAATACAGACAAATTTTGACTTCTAACTGGATGAAAGCATCTGGAAAATGGATAAAGATATAGCCTAAGACAACAAAAAATGTATTAAATAACTCAAATGGACATTACAAAAATTACAGTCATAAAAAAGATGTTATTTATAGTATTTTCATACTGTAGTTCCAAAAAATAACACATAACTGGAAAATAAGCCACAAAGTATTTTTTTCAGATGCTCATATTTAAGTCTAACCCCAAAATATAAGCCCCAGTTAATTAAGAGTGTCAGCCAGAAAGAAGCATTATGTCCACTGCAATGCACAAAGGACATATTAAATTATAAGTATGTAAATATAAATATTACTGAATCAGTTCTTTAATAATTATCACTTAATACTTAAACAATATAAACTATAATTAAGAATCTGTAAATACTCAAGTGAGAGCCTCTGGATCAGAGGTAAATGCCTATGTGAACAGATGAACTCAGAACATTGCCTTATGACCACACAGTGAGCAGACACAACTCACAAGTAACATACACACTTGATAACAAACGTATGTGGTTGTGTCTATTACACATCTTCATAATTCAGTATGTGGTGTGTTGCAACAGTTGTATGTAATGCACTCATGTGAAATAAAGTAACATTTTTTGAATTTTGGTACCTGCAACTTTTTGGCATTTTTGTGTAGACCATCATTCTTAACTGTCATCACTTTTGTTGCCACTCCTGTCTTATAACTCTTTAATTAACACTTGATTTAATGGAAACTCCGCAAGATGTCACGACTTGAGTGAAGAAGTCATGGGCTGAAATTACTGACATCTGTGTTGCCTGTGCATTACGAAAGGTCACACGAACAAGAACTGCTCATTTAAGGAGAGCTCTATTGCTGGACATGAGAGATTAGAGCCAATGGTTCTACTGGAAATGGAGTTGCAAGAAACTCAGGCCAAGCCAGGCTGGTGGCACACACTTCTATTTCCACCACTCAGAAGACTGAGGCAGGAAGACTCCAAATTTAAGGTCAGCCAAGGCTACATAGTTGAGTACAACACCACTGAACTATACAGTGAGAACTTACCAAAAAAAAAAAAAAAAAAAAGCAAAAAATTTGAGCCAGAATTTGGGGTTTGGAGAGTTATGACAATATTTCAAAGATAACATGATTATAAAATTTGAATAAATGCAGATTTCTGCACGTGAATATATTATTTCTATGCATGAATAAATACAGATAATGGTACAAGAAAAAAATAAAACATCCCCTGAAAATAAGCTCTATTGCATCTTGTAGAGCAAAAATGAATACAGACCTGGTTGGGGTGGGGTTTTTTGGGTTTTTTTTTTTGTTTGTTTGTTTGTTAGGAAACAGAGTATTAGGATTCCAAAACTTCAAGAAAAAAAGCTATGGTACTCAAAAAGATTACTTTTAATTTTTTTTCTCTTTATATTAGAAAATGACCTCATACTCTTACATTAGGCACTACCTGAATAGCAATTCTAAAATCAAATGTAACTCAAAAAGTCTTTACTCTCTTTCCCTTAGTCAAATAGATCTATACACTTAGCCTGAACTTAATTTAGAATAATACAGATTTCAAATGTTCTTTCACTCTGACTCTTGCAAAATGAAGAATATATTCAGTTATGGGGGAAAGGAGGCCAGTGACACAACCACAAACAACTATACAGCTGCTTGCCCATTTCTAATTTTGTTTGACTTCTGCCTAGTTCAACTGTCAGCGTTTCTGTGTTAATTAGCTATTTTAATAACAAGAATTAACTTTTAACATACGCAACATCCCAAGGAATTAATACATTACAAACCATGAAAGAAAATTTAATTTGATTTTATTAAGCACTGTGAATAGGCAAGCAATTATGAAAACTTTTTCCAAAACTAGTATTTATTCATATAAATATGTTCAGAGAATTAACAGAACTTGCATTTAAATTTTTTTTTAATTTCTAACAACCAGAATAATTTCTAAAGAAATTTAAGAGGAGGTAGAAATCAAGAACATACTTAGGTCTCCGTTTACTATGCAACTGTGTTGCAGTTTTCTTTTCCTCTGGACTCTTGGAAAGATCATCTCCTCCAGGTAGCTCAGGGGGCAGTGGTAAATCAGCAAGTAGACATCGTAGTTTCTTTTCTACTTCTTTTTTAACTGCTTTTACTGAAATATTTCCTCTTAAGCTTAAAAAACAAAACAAAAGAAAGTCACACAAATGAAACCCACAATTTGGGTGAGTATTAAAAATGTAGCAGTGTTTTACAGTTCAGTAGCATACAAGGGCCACACATATTTTATCCCCTATTTTAAGACACTAACCTCAGTTTCTTTACTTTCAAGTTAAAATCAAACATTATATTCAACTACAAAATACAAAATCCATTAGAAGTAAAAAAAAAAAATGACACAATTAGTTAAACACTAAGTAAACTATATGATCCTTCATTAACAACAATGCAACAACAGCGATTCATTAATCACCACAAATGTACCATACTAAGGTAGGATACTAATAATGAGGAAAGTGAGTGCAGGATAAATGAAGACTCCATTATCTTTGCAAGTTTTCCATAATATAAAACTTCTAAAAAACAGTCTTCAAAGTAATACTCTTAATGTCAAAACTATAAATTAAAATTGAAAAATCAACTAATTATCCTTTGTAGGAAAATTCACTAATTTGGTAAAATCATTTGATAATAATATTTTGTAACATCATCAGCTTGATTCTGGTAGAGAGACAAAAGATGTTTTCCTATAAGAAACAAATAAAACCACATAAAATTATTAGCTTGCTAATACTTATCTTCCCATTTAAACATAAACACAACAACTAATTCAGCTTCAATCCTTTTTTTTTTTTTCGTCTTTTTATCGGTACCGGGGATCGAACTCACAACCACACACTTGGAAGGCAGGCACTTATGCCACTGAGCTAAATCCCCAGCCCCAGCTTCAATCTTTTAAAGGGTAATTAATTTTCTACATTAGACAATTCTTCTAATTTTTTAAGCTGGCAGTTATTTCTAGAGGTATAATTTATTCTCAGTAAGTTCTATACTTTGCATGAATGTATAAAAAGGTGTGTTTTGAACCAGCATGCTCCTGTAAACCCAGTTACTCACAAGATTCAGGTAGAAGGATCATTAAGTTCAAGCTCAGCCTGTGCAAAAGAGTGAGACTATCTCAAAAAATTAAAAGGCCTAGGGATTCAGTTTAGCAATAAAGCACTCACCTAGCATGTGCAAGGCCCAGTTCAAAACTTTGGGAGTTGGGAGACCTAAATTATATTATTCACCTGGTAATTAATTAAATTTCCCAAACCCCACAAAAGCTTATCTAATAATGACATGTTGAAAGAGACTCTTATAATAATAAAATTTAGACTTTATTTTCATAGTGGTTATGAACCACTATGAAACCATTTTGTGAGAAAACACTCCTGTGGTCCAGAATTAGCAAAGATGTTATCAATTTGATATAGTCATCACTTCTACTCATGTTAAAAACAATACAAACCTGTAAAACAAATGGATTCTTATTACAGTCTAATAAAAACTACTTACCAATATTCAGATCAAAAGTACCTTTTCTTCATAGCCCTGTTACTCTCTAAGAGGTTCTTTAACAAGGAATAATGCTTGAAAATAAACTGGTTGGTAATTTTATTTTTACAACATGCATGACACAGCCTGCTTCTCAGTTTTAGTTTCTCCATTCAACAAAAATTGTGTGCTCCTATTCGGTTGGTACCGTATAACACTGGAAAATTTAACAATAATAAACAAATACATTATGCTACTGTTCCTTTCAGGTAAGACCTTACAGTTTTGGAAGAGACAGTCAGATAAGCAGTGAGATTAAACACTACACAAAGAGATTCTCAAGAACAGTATGGTACCTAAATCTCAACTGAAACACAGTAAAGGGTTCATTCTACAAAGTCATCACTTGAACATATCTGAAAATATGCCTATTTAAAATATTGTAATGGGCTGGGGATTTAGCTCAGTGGCATAAGCGCCTGCCTGGCAAGAGCAAGGTCGTTGAGTTTGATCCCCAGTACCGCAAAAACAAAACAAAACAAAAAAAAAATTGTATTTAGGTAGGTTATGATGATGCAAGCCTGAAATTTTAGGACTGAGAGGTTGGGGCAGGAGAACCACAAGTTTAAACACAGCATGGACAACTTAGCAAGTTAAAGACCCTGTCACCAAAGTAAAAAAGGGCTGGGACAAAGGTCAGTGTTAAAGCCCTGGATTCAATCCCTAGTGTCACAAAAATAAATAAATTAAGGAAACTGCAGTGTCTAACTTTTAATTAGGTTTCAGTTAAAAATTCACATCTAAAGATTCAAATCTACATGGATAGGTGAAGAAGCTGCATTTTTAATTTTTTTCATTTAAAAGGCTCCTTCTACATGGCATTTGAAAAAATTTGGTAGCTTTCTATCCAATTTTCAAATGTGTACAGTATTTTGACATGTACCTGTCCTACAAAATTACTAATATCACATACTACATGCAAGGATAGTTCATTGCAATTATGAACAGAAGTATCCATTAACAGTAGAAAGCATGACACATTCATTTCTAGAAATAAGATTTAACCCATTCAATACAAAAAGATCTCCAAAACACTAAATGGAAAAAAGCAAGCAAAGGAACGCTGTGCATAGTATGATCCTAAGTATTAAAAAAAAAAAAAAAACAATTATATGGTATGAAAGCAAACTAGGGATAGTCTTATCTTACAATTTTTCAAAAAATAGACTGCAACTCTGGGAGAAAAACAGAATTCAAAGCAAGCCTAAGAAGCATAGAACCATTAGGAACGACATCATATCAAAAGCATAAAGGAATCTTTCTTTCTTTTCTTTCTTTCTTTCTTTCTTTCTTTCTTTCTTTTTCTTTCTTTCTTTATTATTTATGTATCTTTTTTGAGACAGGGTCTCACTATGCAGTTCCAGCTGGCCTTGAGCTGACTTTGTAACCCAGGCTCCTCTCCAACTTCCAACAATCCTCTACCTTAGCCTCCTGAGTGCTGGGATTACAGGCAAAAGGAAACAATTTAAAGGAGAGTCTATATGCTGCATCCCCCCTCCCAATTATGCTCATCAAAAAGAAAAGTAACTGTAACTAAATGAAACAAAATAAAAATCCACAATACTGGAATGACTAAATGGAATATGGATAAAGCTCTTATTTATACCAGCTTTATTAACAGTATTAAAAGGAATGATAAAATTAGAAAATCCCTATCTGCAGCCCTTATTATAACTTATTAAGAAAAATATCATTAATAGGTACCATTAAGAAGTCTATCGTTGAGGAAAAGACATCCCAACACTACCAAAGTATTAACCTATGGTTTACTTCTATTTGCAAATGAGAAAATGTTATCTTATATATCAGCAGGTCTTAAGGTTAGTCACTACATTAACCAAGTAACTGCATCACAGTTACTAAAATAAAGCAATTTAACGTCTTATTCTTCCTGTAGTAGTGAAGGCATTAAGCACAAAAAATCGTCTCCCAAATAATCAGACTCAAAACCTATTCTTGATCTGTTTAAGGCCTAATTAATTTCCTGTTTACAGGAAATGAAGCAGGGACAAACAAGCTGAAGGTCATCAAGTAAGAAATTTCCAGATAAATTCAAGAGTGACATTGTATGCTACTGACATGGACTCTTCAAAATGTCATAATAAAGAGTACTGAGCAAATATACATATGGACAGGAGATGACACTATGCAACTTGTTATCTACATAGTACCATGACTGAACAGGAAACGGGCCTTGTTCTTGGAAGATAAATGAAACACTTGAGAATAAAATATCTTGATAGCTACTATTCATTTTCAAATACAGTACTATAGCAAAACAGTGTAGGCAGAGGGGGAGAGAAAGGTGGTAGTGTACTTAACAATATGTTGACACACTTGCTGAATCTAGATAAAGGTTAGTACAGATGTTTTATTTTATTAGTACTTTTTCAACTTTTCTAAATGCCTAGTGTGAACAAAAAAGTGTAGTAACTAGTGGAGCAGAGATTTGCAGAATCAAGAGGTCACATAAAAACACATACACAACTCTTTGTTAATTTATTTGGGTACACAATGATAGTTAATGCAGAGTGAGAGGCATGCTTAAAGGAAGCAAAGATGAATAATTTTCCTTAAGATATGGCTAATAAGATTATGCAGACCATTAATCTTCTTTAAAGTATGGCAAGTGAATAAAAATTTGAGTTTCCTAAAGCATAACAGAAAAGAATGAGGAATAGCTTGCAAACCATTCTAAACTAACAGTTATTCAGCACAAAAGAAAGTCTACAAAGCTGAGCAAGGTGGTACACGCCTATAATCCCAGCACTCTGGAAGACTGAGGCAGGAGATGTAGTTTGTGCCCAGCCTGGGTAACTTAGTAAGATCCTCTCATATTAAAGAGAGAGAGAGAGCACGCAGAACACAAAGGCTGAGGATGTAGCTCAGTGTGAAGGTCCTGGGATCAATCTCCAATACCGCTACCACCATAAATAAATAAACAAACAAACAAACAGTATGCAATTGTCTGTTATAGTTTAAATCTAAAATATACCCCAAAGGTCTCTTGAATTTTAACAAATCTCTCTTTCTCACCTTGCCCTTTCCCCCTCCAATCCTCCTTTTCCACCCCTCCTTTTCCTGCTGTCTTAAGATGAGCCACTTTCCCCCACCATGCCCTTTTAGCCCTTTTAGTCATTCTGCCTTAGAGCCAACCCAACCATGGACTGAATCCTCTGTCAAAATAAGTATCTCTTCCCTTGTGTTGTAGGTGTTGGTTATTTTGTGCCAGGAATGGAAACGAAACTTTAAAATATGACATTATCATGACCAATACTTTAAAGTACACGAAAAATAGCAACAAGTAAAGGTAGGTCAGGTGGGCAGGAGAATTAAAACCTACAATTTCTCTTCTGTTTCAAACAAACCACCTGCCTTATGTGGTGGCATATAAACCCACCACTCTTGGGCTACCTCGAGAGACCCCATATCAAAAAACAAAAAAGCAAACAAAACCATACAAAACAACAAAGTCTACATCAAGCTGGGCAAAGTACTAGATCTAGCTACACATGCTTGTAATCCCAGCATTCAGGTGGTTGAGGCAGGAGGATCAAAGTTTGAGGCTGTGCTGTACAGTCAAACCCAAGGCCAGCCTGGACTACACAGTGACTGTCTCAAAACAACAACTGTAAGTACCAGGTCTACCGTACTATGTTATAAAATACAGTGACAGTCATTTTCACTGAAACACTAATCTAAGGGAGCTCTCTGTGTTTCTTGTAGGACTGATTTATACAAGTAATTACAATATCTCAGATGACTGGACTCAGTTTGCAAAATTCTAATCTGTGAGGTTAAACAGTAAGTATTTTCACCACTGGATAGAACTAAATTTACTGAAGCTGAAATTACCAGTACCGAGGTACCACTGGGCTAAAAACTAAATATTCTACAGCCCAACAAATTTTACTGCAATTCTCCTAACAGTAACAGAAATAGTAAACAAAAAATAAGTCTCTTGTCCTGCCCATACCCTCCAATATTCATTTGTTTCCAAAAGTGATCACTTCTGATCTTTTTCACTTTTTTACAATACACCTTTAATCACCTAAAACCTATTTTAAAAAGAAAAATGAAAATAATGTCTCTTCTTTGCACAATTAAATTTTGTAGGTAAACTATAACCACTGAAATAAAAGTCTACTGGTGCTGAGTCAATCTCTGACCATGCAGACATGCTAACAGCAGCACACAGGAACTTTAAGGAAATTCCACATCCATGAAATACAGGAACAGATTCAAAGAAAGAAGACAAGACAAAACACAGAAGAGATTAAAAAAAAAAAACCTGCATCCAAAAAGAGAATGACAAAGTCACCACTTTAGTAGATGCAAAAGGAGTACCTCCTGAAACATTCACATGGGTCTGTATGTGCTTCAAATGATCTCGAGAAAAAAAAACCTGCCCCTAAATAGAAATGAGAATAAAATACCCTTCTCACCAAACCTGGCTTCCCAGTATGTACTGGGAAACTTATGAAAGGACTCAGTTCTTCGGTCTGTGCTGGAGCCCAACCCAAAATCCATCAAAAACTACTAGTCTACTGCTAGGAACCGTCAGTGTTCCTGGACAACACTACAATCTGAAAATCATACAATTAGAGCAATGCCTCAGAGTGCAGGGAACACAAGAACATGACTAAACATCTGAAAGTTTTAAAATATATAAAATTTGGTGTACATCTATAATCCCAGCACTCAGAAGGCTGAGACAGGAGGATCATTTTGAGTTCGAAATCAGCTTGGGCTAGGAAGTGAGCTCAAGGCCAGCCTGAACTGCATAGTGAGAACCTGTCTCCAAAAGATAGATAGATAGATAGATAGATAGATAGATAGATAGATAAATGTTCATAATGCTAGCTAAAGTGAGTACTTGAAAGACATGACATTTCTGTCCACCTGTTTCCAAGTCTATAAATGACGTCAGCTAAGAAAACTGCTCACATAACTTCTTTGTAACAGAAAGTGAGGAGAAAAAACCTCTAATTTCTCCATAAAAATAAAAACGGTTACAGGCTATCATAGATAGGTAAATCATACAACAGCACAATTCTACTCTGTGATACATAAAAGAAACGTTAGCTTTCCGTACATAGTGCCATGATAAGACACGTGCTACCACACTCAGCTAAGAAACATTCTTAGGGGCATTTATTACCTTCATCTTCTTAAAAATAAAATCCTTCAAAATAAAAAAGTTGCCACCGATATTAATAGAAAATATGAACCATATTAAAGGAAAACACAATCACTTTGAGTTTTCCTGTAATATGGGACTAATCCCTACCTGTGAGAAAAGTGAAGAGTTAAGAAAAGACTAAATTAAAAAATAAGAAATTCAGAAGGCTACTAAAGAAACTTAGAAGTATCTGATATATATAATTATGAGATTTACAGCAACCAGAGAAGGCTCTCATAGAATAATGTGGCTGTGACAGTGTCTACGAGGAAAGCAACGTCAAAGAAAATGCTGGTGTTTCTAATACTAATTTATCTTGAAATATGCATCATATTTCAAGGCAATGGGGAAATTCTTCCCAAACTGTTTAGCACAGACTGCAGTTTTATCATCTTACAAGCAATGTGCTTCATTTTATGATCTACAAAATAAAATTCATTTATTTACTGCCTTCTCAAATTATTTCTCACTTAAACGTGATTCTTTTCTTTATACAGTCCTGATACATCTGTGTACACTTACCTATCAGCATCTTTATCTTCAGGCAGCATAGGAGGCAAAGGTAACGGTGGCAAGGTAGAGGTCACTAAAGTCACATGTTGCTCCTTCTCCTTGGTGCCAATGCTTGGTGTCAGTGGTTTGGTTTTCTCTTTGAGAGACGCTGGTTCCTCCTTTGTAGCAGCAGATTTACTGTCCTTCCCAACTACAGCTGTTTTCTTGGTGGTTTTATCTAAAACCAAATTATTGTCTACCTTTGTTACCTGAAGAGGTGGCTTTGTTTTTGCCTTGTCATTTTTTAAAGTTCCACCACTTGAGGGAGAAGGCGCATGCTCAGTTTTAACTTTCTTCACATCCTTCACATGGTTGGTTTGTGATGAGCTGGCTCCGGTTTCTGTGTTCGCCTTCGTTGGTGTAGATGTGTTGGAGGCCTTTGCAGCTTTTGCAGCTGCCTCTGCAGCCTTGGCCGCTTCTGCAGCTTTCGCGGCCTCTGCAGCTCGTGCCGCCTCTGCAGCACGTGCTTTTTTATTCTTGTTCAACTCGGCAGCCAGGCTACTCTTCAGAGTCAGTGTGCTAGGAGAAATGCTAGAGTGCCGACTCCGAGATCTAGACAATCTGTGCCTGCTACGAGACCTTGAATGCCTAGACGAGTATGGACTTCTACTGCGGGACTTGGCAGACCGTCTGGCGAAAAATAATTAAGATTTAGTAATCAGGAAAATGCAATGTAAAATGTACAGAGTGCTAACTGGAAACTGTGAAAGGAAATAGACATTTACTTCATTTCAAAATAATCATGTAGCTTTTGGGAGAATTAAAAAAAAAACTGTGCTTTTAAACCACAATATTATCTGATGGCTACAGTTTTCTTGAAAAATAGTTTGCCCTATCTTTCTCTGACTTACAAATTCTCAAAGGTGATGCAAGAACACAGCACTCCTCAGTAAGAAAAAACACTGAAAATACAAAACACATGACAAAGCATCACCACTGTTTTAGAAAACACCAGCAGGCAGTAAGAAGACAGCAGTGATGGCAGCAGCCCAGCAGGGAGACAGTTTCTCCAGCTCAGCACACCTGTAACTTCAGCACTCTGAGACCAGAATGAAACAGACAAAACCTACTCCTAAGCAATAAATAAAAACAGCCAAGATTCACTTCAAAAAGATAATTTTTTTAAAAAAAGTCTGCATGTGCTGATTAAAATACACACAAGCAGAACCATCTCACTCATACAAAATTTGTCATGGGGCTGGGGATGTGACGCAGTGACAAGAGTTCTTGCCCTACTTGCACAAGGCCCTGAGTTCAAACCCCAACACCACTGAAGAAAAAAAACTTACAATGGGCCTACTTCATACAGAAAGTATAATGAAGTAACAGCCATATAAACTATTCTCAAGCTGAAGCTCTACTAGCAGTCTTTTCATGAATAGCAAAAAAGTTATATACACATATATGTATGTGCCTAAAACTTAAATCTTCAAAGTACTTGATAACTGACTCTCACAGTAGAATATAAAAATTGCTAAATATTATTATTACAATTTTTCAGAAGGGAAAAACACACAAAGGTAAAGTAAACATAACTCCCACAAAGGGGTAAACCACAAATAATAATACAGTGTAAACTAAAACTGGGGACTTCAGGCTTCTAGCTCGGTAAAGTTACAAAAATCCTAAAACTCAGAACTACTTCATCGTGATGGTACAATTCACTTTTAAAAAACTGCTTCAAAAACTGGGCATGGCAGTGCATGTCTAATCCCGGCATTCTAGGAGGCTGAGCAACTCAACAAATTTACTGAGGCTCTTTCTCAAAAACAGTAATCAATTAATCAAAAATAAACTGAAAAGGGTCTGGAGAAACATATTTTTTGAAGCTCAGTTTGAAGGCCCCGGCTTTCAAAAAACAAAATGATGCTGAGCATGATGATACATGCATATAACCCCAGTTCTCAGGAGGCTGAGGCAGAATGGTCTCAGCAAATCCAAGGCTACCCTAGACTACCTGGCCAGATCCTATCTCAAAAAACAAAACAAACAATTAAAAAAAAAAAACCAAAAGCAGGAAAAAAAATTCATTACCTGTAGGAAAAATTCAAATGCAAATTCAAGTTCTTCCTCATTCTTTCAAGAACAATTATGTGCAAAGCTAAATAGTGTTAATAAGGAGCTAGTGTTTCATACAAACTCCATACTTTATATTTAAAAAAATACTTTAGACTAACAGAAACACTAGTTTAGAAAACATTCTAATTCTAATCTAACTTTTGGTTATCATTATATATTCATATATATCAACCATTAAAATTAGCAACGGATTAGCTTACAATTTTCCTCATGGAAAAGGAAGGAAATGATTGGCTAAATATGAAGTAGTAAGTTGTTATAAAATAACGTGTGACAACTTTAGGAAAGAAAAGCATTAATAATATGAAACACCTGGCTACATTTTTAATTTCCTATCCCTTCAGACTCTGCTGAGCTTAAAATTCCACTCTGAATCATGTTTATGTCCCCAACCAGCTCTCGATGAAGCAGCAGGAAAAAGCAGAGACTGTCATCTCACAAACACAGCACAGCGGCGTAGGAAGCAGTTTTTCTCCAATGAACTCTCATACCCTGGCAAGACTGGTTATCAGTTTCACACAGGCACACAAATTATATTTACTAGAGAATTATGATGAGTAAACCTTCCCTAAGAAAGAAGATACAAAGATGGTAGGAAAAATGGTAACAAATTACTTTCTCCAGCTTATTAAAGTATCCCTAGCAGAATCTGAGTAAGAAGCAGTCAAGACTTAGAAATGTTTTGTTCTTTAAAAAATGCAGTTTCCGAAATGCCATTTTAATGGTATTTGATTGCTGTATCTAATAAATTCTTCTATATTCATCCGCCATTCCTCTTCAACTCCTCTATTTCTTTAACATATTTATTTTTGCCATAATAAGCTTGCACTCTTTCAGACATTTCAAATTTGCTAATAAATCCCAACAATATGTTTACTATTTACAACAAACATGATTTGGGAACCTAAAATTAAGTATAAAAACAAAACTCAAAATTAGGACATTTTTTGCCAGGCAGTGGCATATGTCTGTAACCCAGCACTCAGGAGGATCACCGCAAATTTGAAGCCAATCTGGACTACAAAAGGAGACTGTGTCCCCCAAAAAAGACACTTTTATTCATGATTTAATGCTTTAGCCATACAAAGTTTGCAAAGAATCTATGCAACTTTACAACACATTATACCATGATAATGTTTTAATGAAAGAATGTAATGAGGACAGGTATGAAGTCCAACTGCCTTGTCTTAGAGATAAAATTCTTTCTAAAATGTTTTTCTAAATCACAGCACTGGGGAGGCTGAGGCAGTAGGATCACTGTGAGCTGTTAGCCAACCTGGACTAACAGTAAGACCCTGTCCCCCCCCCCGAAAAAAAAGAACAAAAAATAATGTTTTTCTAATGTCTAATATTATTAAATCCAGTGAGCACATATTAGCTATTTCTTGCTTCTCTTCTATGTTTTTAAGAGATTATAGGACCTCTACAATTAAGAGACCCACCCTCTGTTTCTAAAAGGTTTCCCTAAATGTACACAACTCAAAAGTATGATTGCGGTTAAAACACTACTGCTAGTGTTCACTGTTACTTAGGCTAGTTTGTGTCTGCTGGGGAGAAAGCATGGTTTTCTGTTCACTTGAGTGCAGGAGCTCAGGTCTTCTGGGAACTGTATATAAGGAGCGAACGCAAGCCCTGGAAGAAGCTGCATCCTCCACCACCCTGGCTCCTGTCAGGCACCCTCTTCTCCAAAACACTCACGCACTCCAACAGCACACTAGTTCTCTCACCTCTCTCACCTGGAGGTGATCTCTCCAGGGATCACCGTATAGAGATCCCTGGAACCACTGAAAAAACACCCCTGTGAGTTCCCATAATCCTCCCAACCTTTGTAGTTCCTTCATGAAAGTCTCTTGAACCACCTAAATTGTGTTCCATTTCCTTTTAGAACCTCAACCGATTTACCTTTATATCAGATCTTAACCCCAAAATTGCTAAGTCCTAAATCCAAACTTTTGGGTTTCTATTATAAAATCCAACCTTTCATTATGGAAAATACTACTGAAGAACATCATCCAACAGAACTTTCTGGAATGGTTACAATATTCTACATGCGATATTCACTACAATAGACACTAGTCACAGCACTTTTTAGCTTAAATTTTCTACCCTGCTTAGGCCATGTTCCATCAGCAGTTGTGTCCATTTCAAAAATCACTGTTGATCTCCTTAAAAAGACACGAAACTGCTTATCAAATTAAAAGAACTATAAAACATAAGGTGGTATTATCTTTTCAAAGACCTGTTTCTCCCAAGCATCTCTTTCACTACCTTTGTACATAAAACTGTGTTACTATGGTCTGCCATGTAACGTGGTTATAACAGCCCTATTAACGAACAGTATGTAACTGCATTGTGGGCCTCCTAAATGCATCTCTTTGTTTTAAACTTTATTCCACCTTATCTAAGCCATACTGATATGGTGACTCATACAGTAACCCGGGAAGCTGAAGCAGAGGAATTTCAAGTTCAAGCCCTGCCTGGGACTCAGTGATTTAGACAGACCCTTAATAAACTAAAAGGGCTGGGGGTGTAGCTCAGTATGAAAGCCCTCGGTTCAATCCCTAGCAATCAATAAATCAATCCAGTTTCCATCATGGACAACAGGGTCTGAAATTAAAACATGAAAAGTGGATAAACCTTCCTCTAACAGCTACTCCTTACCATTCTCTATTTTTAATTTCACTACTCTCTGGACATACACCCAGACTAAAAATCATCTCAGTTTCCTGATGCCCAATTGTCTCATTTTGATTCTAAGTCTACATTCACATGTAGTAATACCCTTTGAATATTTCCTGTTGTGGCAAATTATCTTACAGTTCTAGAGTCACAAGTTCAAAATCACTCAGTGAACTTAAAGAAATGCACATGTCATAGTATAATTCATGCTGGAGTCTCTCCCCTTTCCCATCTTCAACAGGCTATCCACATCCACTAGCTTAGTCTTGACTCTACCATGACACTCCCTTCAATGATCACTTGGTGTTCTCTGACATGACCCTGCATCTGTCCTTCCTATGAAGATCCTTGTGATCACATAAGACCTCCTGGATAATCTAGGATAAACTCATCTCAAAATCTTTCATGTAAATCACATGTACAGAATCCCTTTTGCCATGGTAAGCATCACCGCACAGCTTTCTTGAAGTGTAATACTGACATCCTTGGGAAATCATTATTTAGCCTCTTCCATTCTCAAGGCCACTGTTACATGTCACCTCACCACCTCTCTGTTAGGCCACACTGGCTTTTAAAAAATTATTCCCCACTGTTCAGTGATCATTATATGACCCAAATTTACTCATTTTTCTTCCCTGTTTATAGGAAGTCCAACTTCAAGCTCACAACCCCATTTCCAGGACCATCAGGAATGTCTCTTACATTCTAATTTTGTATTTTCATATGCCTTACCTTCCACCTACCTTGGAGGTGTTCCTCCGCCTCGCTAAAGCTTACACCTCTGTGATTTCGATCCCATCCTCTCTAGAATCTCACTTCACAGACTACTGTGCACAGACCAACAGCACAGCATACCTGCAAGTCTGTCAGAAACGCTGCGCTGAGGCCCTCACCCAGGACCTGTGAGATCAGAAGCTGCACTTTAATTAGATCTTGAAGTCTGAAAGGCACTCAACTAGACTCCTTTGGTGTAACTGGCTTATTCCATTACTTGGAGTTTTAACCCTTTGCTATCCATTTCTTACTTTCCTCAAGCAATAACTCTCTAAGACTTTAAAACAAAACAAAATGAGTATGTTATGGTACTTGATATTGTATCTTTATCTCTCCCTTCAATTACAGCCAAATTCTCATTTCCCATAATCTCCTCAAACTACAATAACCTGGGGCTTAAATCCTCACTTAAATTACGAAAGCCAATAATCTCTCAAAAAACATGAACAGCCAGGCATGGTGGCACATGCCTGTCTACCAGCACATGGGAGGCTGAGGAAAGAGGATTGCCACCAGTTCGAGACTAGCCTCACACAGTGAGTTCAAGGCCAGTCCAAACTACATAGCGAGACTCTGTCTCAATAAATAAATAAACAGGAAAATATTCATGTCTTTGATTGCTATGTTGAGTACACTCTTAAAATTTTCCTAACCAGCCAGTGGTGCATGCCTATAATCCCAGCACTCAGGAGGTTGAGCCAGTACTGCTATGAATTCAAGTGTGCTTCTTCTACCTACTACTTTTTCCTGATTATTTTCTTTCTTCTAAGACTGTTTCTGCCTCTTAGTACTTTAACTTATTCTTACATATAAAGCTTATATGATCACCTAAATGTTGTTCCCCTCCATCATCCTCCCACAGTACATATGGTACTATGACATATGTACCTTTAGAACAGTGCAGCTAAAATATTAAGACTTCCTTTCCTAATCCACCCCTTCTCCTTAGACAGACCCTTTTCTCAGGCAATGACACCCAGTAAGTAACATCATCTTATTCTGCTTTTTCCTACCTCCAACTGACTGCCAAGGTCCTGCCAACTCTACATTGTGAGCATCTCTCCAGTTTTTCACTTTCTCCGCAATACCTACTATTCCACAGCAGGCCTGTGTTTTCACTTACCTGGTCTAATGAAATAGTCTCTTTACCAGGTTCCCGCCTCAAATCTTCACTTATTCTTACTCTCCATGTTACAACCTGAATAATCACTGGGTCTCCTCTACCAAAACTTTTTGCCTTGGCACACATACAAAGCCCTCGTCCAGTCATCCCAAAATGCCAAACCTAGAATCTTTATTTCCCATTCTTTTCTTCACCTCCTTCATCTGTTATACAAAAAACTCTTATGCCTCTGCACAAAGCCTATCATCACTACAAGGTTCTCTCCTTATTATACTAGGCTGCTAGATATATTCTTTGTCCCATAAACCCACCCCACTTTGTTCCTATCTCATTAATAAAAATAATCAGATAAGCCACTTTCCCCAGCTAAGCTGTAATCATTGCAGTTTCACAGCCTGGACCTCTAGATCACATCTGACAACTGTGGATACTCAATCTGAGCAATTAAGTACTCCATGATATTCCTACCCTGTGTCTTTACTCCCACAGGTCTGACTCCTGAGAATATCCTCTTCTCCATTTTCTACTGAAAGACTGACTACACTATCCTAGACCCCAGTGCAAGAGCTCTCACTGCAGCAGGAAGATCCTAATCCCCTCCATGGGAAGCACATTCTCCTTTCTTTGAACCCCCATGGCACTTTGCACCTTTTCTGTGATCTGCTACATCACTTATAATTTTGAATTTTAGATGTTTACTACAAAATTAGACTGCATCCTCTTTTTCAGGAGCAGAATGCAGGTCTGATTTATTTTCAATACCACTACACAGCCCATACATACTATCACACAGACTGCCAGTTTTTTTGCTGAATAAGTAAGTATTCTACACTGAACCTCACCGCCTACAGAGCACATTTACAGCAGTTTTCATTTAATTTACTCTTCTTAGCAACCAAAGTATAGAAAAGGCACAAGTGATTGAGATAAAGAAGATTAGTAAATTTAGAGCTACAAAGAGATAGAGTCAATTCTCAATGACAAAATTTCCAATTCAAAGCCTGGCACTATTTATTGCTACCACAACTACTCATCTCTATTTACCTATCTTTCATAAGTCAAGTTAAATTCTAATCTCTGTACTTCCCATCTCCTGAAATCACAAGTACTTGACACCAAGTGCTTTGTATTTTGTGTCTTTGTCTTTTAAGCACACACATTAGTCCAGGTGTCATGGTTTATGTCGGTGGCCCCCAGGCCTCATGTATTTGCATTGTGCATTTGTGATTGGTTCATTGTCTAGTGCTTGGATTGGTGGTGTCAGTGCTACACCATCCTAGGGGTGGAGCCAGGATGTGATGTAATGGCAGGAAGGAGGTGTGTCTGTCTCTTTTGCAGGTTTCTGCCTTGCTGTTTGCAGCCGCCATGAACTGCGGCCTAGCCATGCCACCCTGCTTTGGAGCCAATTGAGTATGGACTAAAACCTCCAAAAACTCTAAGAAATAAACCTTTTCTTTCCCAACTTTGGGCATCAGGTATCTTGTCTCAGCGACAAATAAAAAGTAACTAAGACACCAGGTTTGGTGGCACATCTGCAATCCCAACTCCTTTTGAGGACTGTGGCAGCAGATCACAAGTTCAAGACCAGCCTGACCAACTGTGTAAACCTTATCTCAAAATAAAACAGACGAGCAAGGGATATAACAAGAATGCTCTCTGAGTCTAATCCCCAAAACACGTACACAGATTCTTACTACATAGAGAATAAAAGCAAAACTCCTTATGGTGACCCATAAAAACTACACTGCCTCACATCTTCATTATACCTTAACTCACTAACTGCCCTCTTCTCTGACTGTTCAAGAAGCCAAGCTTCTTCCTGATTTAGTGCCTTACTATGTATTGTTTTCCTTCCCTGGAATGTGTATATCATACATAGTTCTTTCTAGTCATTCCAAAATTAATGTAGATATTACTCATTACGAAATGCTGCCCAAAGATTTTTTTCAGGAAGAGTATATGATGAAAGTAATGTAATAAATCACTGCACAACACTATGATAGGAGACTTCCTCTTTTTCTAGCCCCTAGAATAGTAATGGAGAATTTTATATACGCTATGACAAGGGGTCAACCATGACACTCCAAAAATTTTATTGACACCAAAACCTAGACTGAGGGACAGTTAGGATTTGAGAACAGACAGGGGTAGGGGATTTTTTTTGGCTTTTTAGTTTTTAGTTTTTTGATCGAGATAGGCTCTCACTATGTAGCCCAAACTGGCCTTGAACATGCAGTAATCGTCCTGCCTCAGCCTCTGGAGTGCTGGAATTAGACTTGTGCCACTATGCCCAGCCTTTATTTGTTTTTTGCAGTACTAGGAATTCACATACTTGGTAGGTACTCTATTACTGAGGCACATTACCAACCAAACATTTTAGATTAAAAAAAAAAAACTAAGTGTTTAATCAAGCATGATGGTGCGCACCTGTAATGCCAACTACTATATCCAGGAGGCTAGGACAAGGGGACTGTAATTCAGGGCCAGCCTGGGCAACTTAACAACAATCTATCACAATATTAAAAAGGGTTGAGAAAGGTACCACTCAGTGGTAGAGCTCCCCTGGGTTTAACCCTCAGTAACACATATCCTAGATGTTTATTTTTTAAAAAAACCATAGCTACATAGCTTATGGAGGACTAAATGCTTTCCTTCCACAATCAGGAATAAGACAAAAAGGCAACTCCTGCCATTCTGATATTGTACTAAAGGCTCTAATAATGGCAATTAGGCAAAAAATAATTGAATAAATGGAATCTAGACTGGAAAGAAAAAAGTAAAACTATTTTCAGGTATCTAATCTTCTATGTAGGAAAATCATAAGGGATACACTAAAAAAATTTAAGACCTAAAAATGAGTCAGCAAGGTAGTAGAATATATGCTAAATATAGAAGCAGCAACTATAGTTCTATACACTAGAAATGAATAATCAAAATAAAAATACCCGCCTTACAAAGAATAAAATACCTAAGAATTTTAACAAAAAATACAAGGCCTACACCCTGAAAACTGCAGAATGCTGAAGATACTAAGGAAAATCTAAACAAGGGAATAACACGCCATGTGCACATATCACATTACTGAACACTGTTTTAAAACTGTAATACTCAGATTTAGCTACAAGCTGATTGCATTCTCTAGCAAAGTCCCAGTTGGGCTTTTCTTTCTTTCTTTTTTCTTTTTCTTTTTTTTTTTTTTTGAGGGGGGGTGGGCATGATTGGTAAACTGATTCTAAAACTTATGTGGAAATGAAAGAAAAAAAACACCAAACCAAAAAAGCAACCTGCAAATAGTCAAAACAATTTTTTAAAACACCAAAAAAGATGTACTTCCTGATTTCAAAAATTACCACTAAGTTCAAGCAAGCAAAACTATCAGGTGCTGGTATACACAGGGACATGAGTCAATAGACTAGAACTTAGAGCACAAAAATAAACCTCCACAGTTACGTTCAGTAGATTTTCAATAAGGCTCCCAAGATGATTCAATGGAAAAGAAAAATATTTTCAACAAATGGTACTACAACAACTAGAGATCCACAGACAAAAGAACACAGCCCTGTTTCTCTCACTATACACAAAACCAACTCAAAATGGATTCAAGGGCTAAAACTGTAACACTTTCAGCACAATATCTAAGAATAAGTCTTTGTAAATATGGATTCATCAAAGTCTTCTTAGATAACAAAAGTACACACAAGCAATAAGACAAATATACTACACTTCATCAAAATAAAACATCTGTGTTTTAATCAACAGCACCAACAAAGTGATGGAATGAGAAAATATTTGCAGGTTATATACCTATATAAAGGACTTACAGTCAATATCTATATATATTAAAAAGGCTACAACTACAGCAAGAACACAACCAATATGTAAAATGGGCAACAGATTTCAATAGATGTTTCTCCAAAAAAGATAAACAAAGAGCCAAAAACACAGATGTTTAATTTCATTCATCAGTCATTAGAGAAATGGAAGTCAAAACCTTAATGAGATGACTTCAAACACCAAGATGGTTATAAACAAGTAACTTTTGTCATGAATGTGAATAAAGTGGAACCCTGAAGTCATTGCTGCTATGAGTGTAAAACTGGTAAAACCACTTCAGAAAAGTTTGGCAGTTCCTCAAAATGTTACACATAGAATTAGTATGTGATCTGATAATATTAGGAATATACTCTATGGAAATAAAAATACATGCTCTTGAAAAATATATATACAAATGTTCATAACAGCACAAATCATAGCAAAAAAATTAATGACCCAGATGTCCACCAATTAACAAAGTGATTTTGCCAATATAATGAGAACATTATTTCCCCATAAAAGGAAAAAGTATTTTATGCTTAAAGAAGCCAGTCACAGAAGACCCTGCATTGTATGACTCCACTTAAATAAAATGGCCAGATAAATCCACAGAAACATAAAAGTAAAAATGCACGCTTGTCAGGAGCTAGAGGAGGTGGGAATAGAGAGTGACTGCTGATGTTCATGAGTTCTTTCTGAGTTGACTAAAATGCTCTAAAATTAAGTGATGGATGGGCAACACTAAAGATAGTATAAACCAGCGAAATGTATAATTTAAGACTAAACAGGACTGGGGGTTTAGCTCAGTGGTTTAAGTCCCTGCTTGGTAAACGCAATGTCGTGAGTTCGATCCCCAGTACCCAAAAAAAAAAAAAAAGACTAAACATAGCTCAGCAAGGGGAATGGCCTGTATTCCCAACCACTTGGAGGAGGCTGAGGTAAAAAGCTCATTGGAGTCCAGGAGTTCAAGGTCATCTTATGCAACACAGTGATTCTGTTTCTAATTAATTAATTTTAAAAATAAACAAATGGTATGGCATTACATATCAACAGATGTTTTTTCAAAAATTAGAAAAGAACAAAACAAATAACTTGAATTTATTCTAAAAGTATATACTTCCTTTCTGTTACAGTCATTATGACACATTATAAATAAGAAAAAGACAACATATGGCTGACTTTTTTGGATTTGCTCAGATTCTAGACCACTGAGTGTGAACTGTCTGCCTTCGTTTCACTGAACCATGCCCTCAGATGTTTTGAAGTAAGAATAGGTAAGAGGGTAGAAGGAAACCTCATCCTTGATTTGCACAAAGACACACACTTTAGTCTTTTTCTAGTTAATATCACTTGCTAGTTATCAATTATCACATGATGCGCTAGGTGCTAAAAAGACACTTAAAACTAAAAAAAAAAGTCATAGGACTTAAAATATTAAAGAAAATTCTCATCAAACTGGAAAGCCAAAAGTGGAACAAATCAAAATTGTGAGGCAAAAAAAACCCCATCAAATTACAGTTTTACACCCAGCAAAAGTATCTCTGAAAAATTAAAAACATTCAGACATCCATGAAGGTGGACCTACATTGTAAGAATCAACTCTAGCCAGAGAAAAAGGATATTATCTGTAAACATGGATCTACTCCAAGGAATGAAGACCATTTGAAAAGGTAAGTATTTAAATATAAGAGACTCGAGACTCTATGCATTAAAATGTCATGTCTACATATAACACATATGTCTTACACATCTAGAAATAAAGCATAAAATAGTACAAGAAAAATAAACTATGCTATTGTATATTACATTGTACATGAATGGATACTGATAAAATTGTAAAACCAAGGAGAAAACCTTTGAGAATAAGTTAAAACAAAAAAATTTCCTTTTTTGAGGGGGCAGGGGAGGGATACACAAAAATGGTACCTCAGTTCACAAACCTCCTTTCATGATTCTGGTTGCAAATTGAATTGTTCAAGATCACATCAAATTCAGTAAGTTTGATTTGGTGCCTATCCAATTCAGTTTGCAACTACAGTCATGGAGAGCAGCAGATTTATAAACTGAGGCACCACTATACCTCACAAGGAAAAAGGAAAAAAATGCTACGTTGGACTTCAAAAAAATCTTAAAATATTTTGCTCTTCCAAATTAATCTTTTAAAGAGAGCAAGACACAGCCCAAGAAAACATGTAAAACGTGTGTCTGTATCTAGAATAACTACAAATCTCTTACTGTTGTAACCAATTCAATCTCCACTTCAGAATATGGAAAAAACAACTTGAGACACTTCATGGAAGATATGAAGTGCAAAGATGCATATGGAAGATGGAAGTATGTTCAACATTATTCTCTATTAAAGAATCACAAACACAATCATCATGAAGTGCACAACCACCAGAATTGCTAAAAATCAAAGGCTGACAAAAAATGAACTCTAGGTGAGGACATGAGGCATGTGCAGTGCTCATACACTGTATAAACAGAATGGGACAGCTATTTTGGGAACCAGTCTGGCATTTCACAAAGTCAGAACCATTGAACATACAACACGGCAATCCCACTCCTAACTTACTCAAGAGAAACAAAACAAACAAACAAGCAAACAAAAAAGACCTACTTAGAAATATCAATAGCTTAATCAAAAGTTGCACTGAAGACTTCAACCATAAGACCTGAAATTAGAGTACTGAAGAAACATAAAGGGGAAGGAGCGTAGAGATGGCAAAGATTTCTTGGCTCTGACCCAAAAAGCACAAGCAACAAAGACAAAAATAAACTGGACTGCATCAAATTAAAAAGCTTCTGCACATTAAAGGAAGCAATTTGTGAGTAAGAAAAACAATCCACTGTTTGAGAAAAGTGATTCGCAAACTGTAACTCTGGTAGGGGGTTAACATCCAATATATGTACGAAACTCAAAGAACCTGCTAGGCATCGTGGTACTTGCCTGTAATTCCAGCACTCAGAAGGCTGACGCAGGAGGGCGATTGCCAATTAGGCTACCCTGGGATCTACACAGTGAGTTCAAGGCCAGCTTGGAACACAGAGCAAGACCCTGTCTTAACAAACAAAAACTCGAGCAACTCAAATGAAAGAAAACACAATTTAAAAATAGGCAAAGGACCTAATATATCTCAGAAGACATACAAATGGCCAACATGTGCATGAAAAAATGCTCACCATTAATTATCACAGAAATGCAAATTAAAAGCAAATGTGCTATCACTTCACACCTGTCAGAATGGCTATTATCAAAATGAGGAAATAAAAGTGCTAGTGAGGGTGTGGAGAAAAGGAAACCCTTCTGCAAGGTTGGTAAGAATGTAAATTAAGGCAGCCATTGTAGAAAGCAGTATATAGGTTCCTCAAAAAAGTAAAAATACAACTATCACGTGATTCAGCACTCCCACTTCTGACAAATCCAAAGGAACTACAATCAGAATGCCAAAGAAATGCCTGTGCTCTTTTGCAGTATTCACAAGAGCTAACACATGCAAATAAACTGTTGGTATCCCTTTATCAGACAAATCAATAGCATGTAGTATATATAAACAATGGCATATTACTCAATCTTTAAAAAAGAAACAAATCCTGTCTTGCAACATGGATGAACTTGGAGGATAGTATGCTAAGTGAAATAAGCCAGGCACAACAGAAAGACAAACACTTCATATTTCACTGTTACTCAAAATGTAAAAGAGTTGAGGAGCTTGACTTTTCAGAATTTCTGCAGAAGCAAAGAGGAGAATAGTGCTTAACAGAAGATAGTAGAAGAGGACAGACAAGGAAAGATGTCAAGTGAACAGTTTCAGTTAGAAGATTTAGTGATTTACTGCACAGAACACTGATCATAATAATGCAATGTACATTCTAAATTTCTTAAAGTAGATTTTTAAATGTTTTCACCACAATAAACTAAATATATGAGGTGGAGTTAATTATCATGATTTAATCATTCCACAATATAAAACATATTATGGCTACCAAAACATATTACACCCCATAAGTACATATAATATGTAAGAAAAAGAATTTCATTCTGTAATATTTTATAGAAAATGACAGAATCAATATGAAACACAAAAAACAAGGCTGGCTTGAAGAAAAATCCACAAGCAAGCAGTAGCACCCTTACCTAGAGTGCTTCCAAAAAAATTTGAGTGAAAGAAAGGCCGGTGTAAAAGGACTTACAGAACAAAGGATTCATGAAATCTGGGGAGGGAGAAATGACAAGTATTACTTTTGATACTGGCTACCTAGGAGAAGCTAATGCCACTTACACAACATGATCTAAAACTACTGTGTCTAAAAAAATTTTTTCAGAGATTGCAAAGTAAAAGATGCACTGCCATCGACCCTCTCCAGATATCTTGCTTTGAACCCACTTATTCCATTATTCTTGCTATTTTTCTGAAGTAGTTCTGAAAGTCCTCTTCTTTGAGGGTCTCTAATGGCACTGTGTGGTTACCTGGATGTCCTAAATCCCATCAAAAACATTTCCCTTTCGTGGTCATTTTGACTTGAAGAAACAGCCAGAGTGCCACAGTGCCAGATCCTGTGAATAAGATGGATGAGGTCACACAACATGTTTTTATGAGCCTGCGTTTCCATTGGATGGCACTCAGCAGCAGCACTCACTGCATTTTTATCACACCCTGTAAAGACACTCTCGAAAGAGAACTTTCAGAACTGCTTCAGAAAGTGGCACAAATGATGGAATAAATGTTCAAAACAAGGGATAATATTTTGGGAAGGATCAATAGCAGTGTGTCTTTTACTGTCATAATTTTAACTTTAAATACTCAACATATATTTTGATCAAACCTCATAAACAAAGATTTCCTAAAACATTACAGAAATAAAGTTAACAAAGTCATAATGCAACAAAAATTTATCATTGCTAATTAACAAATAGCTCTTATAATGTAATAACAAACCTAAATACATAAATAAATTAGAATATCCAGGGAACAGTTTAAAATATATTCAACCTCCCTAGATATCAAAGTCATGCAAATAAAAATAATAAAATACATTATCTAACAACTGCAAGTGTTAGTGAAACTGAGGAAACAGACACTTCCACACTGTTGAGAAGGTAAAAGCCTTCAGAGGACCAATCTGACAATGACAATCAAAAATACAAATACGCAGACTATTTCTGACTCAATAATTGTACCCCCAAGAAACCAATGAAGAGAAAGTAATGTGGAAAATGTACAGAAATGTAACTGCTATTAACATATAAATTTAACAAAAAATAAGAGTTCTTCATCAAAACAGATTTGGCCAAACAAGTCATGCTACACTCATACAATACTAGGAACCTAAAAGAAATTATAAACTACAGAGTACAGGGTACAAAACTCCATGGTAGTAATGCCTATTTATGTAAAATCAGTATGTCCGTATATACATGTGCATAAAGAATTCTAGAAGAATGTTCTTCTAAATGTCAACATTGATCAACTCAAATGTTTGGTTTCAGGAAGGATTTTAAATTCTTTACACTTTTCAGCACTAACAAAATATCTACTACTAAGAGCGTCTCTACTGTCCCTGGAAACAAGTAAAAACTACATAATCAAGATCAGTATCAAAAAATATAAATGACTCCAAAAGTTGAAGTAATTTAACCTTAGATAAACTGTCGTTAGAGTGTCACATATCCCAGTGAAAGTGTCTCTATGCAACTGAAAGTGACAAGGCAGGTAACCAATCTACATCATCAGTTCCTCACTACCCTTGCATTTCTATTTTATGACAAGTCCAATCTTTCCTTACATTTTATCCTTTAACATAAATCCACTTCATCTTCCTAACATGTTAATAACATACTGCAAACATAAAGTAATAAAAGTTAAAGATGTTGATAACACTGGATTCTTCCACAATTTAGACACGTAGAAATTCAAGAACAAAATCTCTCCAAACAAGTAATTCTTGATTCTAGCTTAAAACAAAAGAGAAAAACTTCCAATACCACTCCAAAACTTGCAAAATTTCCATATACAAAACAAAGATGTTGGCCAAGATAGAAAACACTAACAACAAGTGTTGGAGAGGCTGTGGGGAAAAAGGAACTCTTCTGCACTGTTGGTGGGAGTGTAGACTGGTGCAACGACTGTGGAGGTCAGTCTGGAGATTCCTCAAAAAGCTGGGTATGGAAGTCCCATTTGACCCAGCTATTCCACTTCTAGGCATATTTCCAGAAGAACTGAAAACATCGTACCACAGTGATTTAT
>PVJX010006845.1:0-74814 GCA_004027295.1 Dolichotis patagonum
CACCCCGGAGCCTGTGGAATCTCAGGCAGGCCAGGCCTCCTTGCCTTGTCCCAGGCAGGTCTCCAGGAGGTTCCCTGCGAGTGAAGGGCCTACAGGTCCCAAAGAGTCAGGCCAGAATGTTGGTTTCTGAAAAGTTCCCGGTCCCAAACAGACCTGGCCAAGATGCCAGTCTCCACAATATTCCCAATCCAAACAGCCCGGGCCACTCTGCGGGTCCGAGAGTTTCGGGTTCCAAAGAGACAGGCCGAGATGCTACTTTCTGGGAGACTTCCTGGGGGTGAAGGGTGGGGCTATGGGCCCAAACAGACCTGGCCCAGATGCCGGTCTCCAGGCGGTTCCCTGCAGATGAAGGGCGGGCCTACCAGTCCCAAACAGTCACACCGAGATGCAGGTCTGCGCAGACTTTCGATCCAAACAGCCCAGGCCACTCTACGGGTCCGAGAGTTTCGGGTACCAAAGAGACAGGCCGAGATGCTGCTTTCTGGGAGACTTCCTGGGGGTGAAGCTCCAGCAGAACTTTCAACAGAAAATTGTTATGAGCAAACCGGTCTCTACCACCACCACCATTTTGTCCTGCATACATCATCTCCCTCACCAGCCTGCTATGTACACTGGCTCCAGACTCCCCTGAGATACATCTGTGGTGTCTGTGCAACCCATTCCTAACAAGAGGACTTTACAGGTGCTCTGTCCACACATATCTTTTATTGCTAATCGGGCATTACTTTCCAGATTTATCCCAGAGCTGATGGTATAACATTAACTTGGAATTCACTGTTTTCCCAGACCTAATGAAAGCCCCTGGCCCTTGGGTAACCTAGTCAGGTAAGTGTCCCAGCCCAGGTTTGGGAGGCCTGGTTCAAGGAAGATGTGTCAACTGTAGTTCATCACAACAAAAAAGCTCATGGTTTTTCAGTTTTGATGGTTGTCTGTCTGGTTGATTATGTGTATATAAGCAGAGAACATGAGCTTTGGGGTCGAGAGTCTTTATTATAACTCTAAATGGTAGGAGGCATAATACTACTTTTGTTTTCCCTCTCCTTGTCTCAGTTCAGTGACACATCTACTTTATCTGAGGGTGAAGCCACAAAGAGAACTGTTGTGCATGGCTGGGTCATTCAACATCAAACCAGCACCGTCTCCCACAATGAGAAGGAAGAAACACTCTACTCATCATAGCCTGTGAGTCACAGGCCAAGTTGTTTCAAGCAGCTGAGTCCATTTCCTAAATGAGGAAGAATCCTTACTGCACAAGGTTGAATTGGGGCTTATTTATTCTTTCAATAAAGATTAGTGTTGTAGTAGTTTTCTACGCTGTCAAAACAAATATAGTGTCTGCTACAGTTTGGATATAAAGCAGTTTTAAGTGTATTCCCTCAAATATTCATGAAGGGAGGCTCAGTCCCAAGCATGGTGATGCCTAGAAGGTCCATGTGATCAGTAAAGAGCATGCACTTGGAAAGAATTGTGGGATCCTACTCTCCATCTGGCTTCCACTTTGGCAACGTGATTTCTTCCTTCTATACGCACTCTTATCATTGTCATCTGCTGCAAAAGAACACAGCTCAGGGAGACCCTCACACAGCATGTACCACACTGTAAAGAATCTCAGCCTTGGCCAGGCTGGGATACTTACCTAACTTGCCTGACTGTGAGCTAAATAAACCACTTTTCTTCATAATCAACCTTGTTTAGGCATTTAATAATAGTAATAAAAATGCACTTGTAATAAGAAACCAAAGTTTACTATTTCCACTGCTATAGAAGTCCAAAAAAGGTCTCCTAGCACCAAAATCACAGTGTCAAGAGGGCTGCATTCTTTTCTGGAATCATTTCCTGACTTTCCTAGTTCTAGAAGCCACCAATTCTTTGGCTGGGGGCCCCGTCTTTCATGTACAAAGCTAGCAATGGCAGGCTGAGTCTTTCTCATGGTGCCAACCATCTGGTACCCTGCAGTCAAGAAAGCTTTAAAGACTTAAGAGGTTAGATTGGGCTCACTTAGATAATCCTAGATAATTCCTCAACTTGGTCTTTAGTCACATCTTCAAAGTCTCTTTTGCCTATCTGGTAACAGCTTCTGCTCTTCTGAATAGAGCACAGACAACTCTGAGGGGCCATTCTTCTGCCTCTCACAAGCACACAGTCCTTACATCAGGGAAGGTAAGGAAGACCCCAGCTGCAGGGAGCTAACACTCATGTGAGCCAGGGAAGACAGTGAACAACAAGCAAAGCATGAGTCTTGCAGGGGAATGTAGAGAAGATCAAGAGAACAGGGCAAGGTATAGTGTCATGTTGGGGGGGGGGGGCCTGTAGTACTATAGAAGGTGGCATTGTATATGACACAGAGTAGAATACATGGATCCAAGATTACAAAATAGTTGTAGTCATGTGGAAATGACAATACTGTGAAATTCTTTAAATGTATGAAGAAGGTCTAGCACATCAATTTCTTTTTTTCCTTCCAACAGTGTTGATTTTTTTTTATCAAAAGAGCCTGTTAAAATCTGCCCTTCTGATTCTGGGATTGGGGTATCTCAGGATGAATCAGCACAGGATGAATCAGACTTTGAAGCACAGTGAAAGGTGGAAAGACCTCGCTCTGCAAATCACTGGCTGGGAGGCCTGGAGAGGACCTTTCCTTTCTCTGGTCCTCATAGCTGGACCAGGTTCACTGGTGGTTGGGCCTAGAATCCCGTGCTATTTGGAAAATCAAGATCAGTAACTATGATCGAAACAACATAGTTCTGATGTAAAGACAGACATACACACAACTGGAAAAGAAAAGAGAGCCCAGAAATAAACCCACACACGTACGATGCAATGATTTTCAACAAGGGTGCTGACAGCATTTAACAGAGAAAAGTTCAGTGTTTAATAAATGGTGTTGAGAAAACAGGATATCCACATGCAAAAGCTTGTTGCTGGATCCTTACCTCAAAATGTACCCGAGACTTAAATGTGAAATTTGTAACTATAAAACTCTTAAAAGAAAATACAGAAGAAAAGCTATATGATGTTAGATTTGGCAATGATTTCTCAGCTGTACCACAAACAAAAGGACAAACATAAAAACAGATGAATCAGAACACCTCAAAGTTTAAAACTATTCACCCATGTGTCCAATCAGCAAAGTATAAGGAATGGGAGGGAAAAAAGTATATATTCTATGTCTGAGAAGAGAGTTGAAGCCAGAATACATAAAAATTTTTAAACCCAACAACTAAAATAATAACCCAGTTTAAAAATGGGCAAAGAAAGTAAGTTTTGATGAGAGTAAGGAAAAGTTGGAATCCTGTACACTGTTGATAAAAATGTAAATGGTACAACCACTATGGAAAATAACATGATAGTTTCTCAAAAAGTTAAAAATAAAATTACCAAATTATCTAGCAATTCTACTTCTGGGAATATATCCAAAAGAACTGAAAGCAAGTTCTGGAAGAGATATTTGTACAGCCGTGTTTACAGCATCATTATTCATAATATAAGAGATGGACTCGACCCAGATATCCATTGAAGGAGAACTAGATAAACAAAATGTGATGGATAGATACAATGGAATATTAGCATGAAAAACGAAGGAAACTCTGACATATGCTGTAACATACACTTTGAGGACACTGCACTAAGTAATATTAACCAATCATAATTCTACTTACATGAATATATAAAATAATCAAATTCATAGAAGCAGAAAGTAGAGTGATGTTTGCCAAGGGCTAGAGGAGAGGGAAATGGAGTTATTTTTAAAAGGGTATATAGTTCCAATTTTGCAAGATGAAAACATTCTGGAGATTGGTTGCATAATGGCATGAATACACTTAACACTGCTGAACTATATATGTGCATGGTTATGATGAGAAAATGTATATTTATGTAATACTATACTTTTAAGAAATTTAATGATAATGCCAGATCAGAAAGAGTGACATGCAGGATGTGTGAAGCATGATAGAGATGTAAGCATTTCTCCACGCTATAAAATTCTCTTTGAGGGGAAGAGATGGTTGATACAGGGAGACAAACCCCTCTCAGAATTCAGTGATAAACAGTATCCAGAGATGTCTGCCACATCCAGAAATGTCCACAACAGAGACAGGACATGGCCTTTCAGGGTTTCAACGGCAGATCACATACACCCTCAATGACGCGGTTATTATGGAAACACTGCAGAGCAACACAAATAAAATGTCACTATATTTTGGAAAAGGAGAAATAGGAAAACATGATTTTCCCATCAAATTCATTCTTGGACTTGTGTTTCCTCCTTTTCATGTTTAAAAATCACAGAGAAACTTCCAGGCAGAAGTGTGTCTTGGCCCATGTAAGACAAGAAGATGTGTGGCAGAAAGCAGATCCACTAAGTGTCTCTGTGGTCATCCACATACAGAATCATGTCTTGAAACACATTCACTCACCAAACATTTAGTTAACAACCACCATACACCACGTCTTGGCCAGGCCTGGTGATGTGTAGGATAATATGACAGAACCCTTACCTTCCGAGGAATCAGAAAAGGAAACCTGTAATTACATTGCAGGATACAGAGACCAGAGGCAACAGACAGCATGACACACTCTCAGAAAGAGTAAACTGTTCAGGGATGGTAAATGCAAAGCTTCAATAGTGAACTCAAAAGAGAATGGACTTAAAATTTACTGGGTTAGAAAAAAGTGCAATTTCACTCTAGCCATATGGTAGAGTTTCCCATTGAGGATGTCTCCAGAATGCCAAGGTGCCATTTTGCACACTACCAAACAGAGCTTCACTTCATCACTGATTTCTTTTTGCTTAGAAAGAAATGGATGGTTCATTGATCACTCTGCCTAGGAGGTATTTAAATGTGTCCTTAGCCACCTCTCAAAAGCATCACAGCCCAGTGAGTTAAGAGTGTAGTGAATTAAAGAGTGAGCAACAGAAAACTTTGTGATGTGAACCATGTGACTCTCTGGCTATGTGACATCCTGGCTGACTGAGTAAGATGCCCAGCTTCTGTTTCTACATGTGACATGGGAAACAGAAAGGCTGTCACCTGACTGGGGTGTTGAAGGCTCAAGCAAGTGAGCGCTTAGTACATAAAGTGGGCTTTGGAAATGATATGATGGTATTCACCCGTTCATTCATTCGTTCATTTACTCATTCATGCATTCATTCTGTCATCAGACAGCTCACAGGCACTGTCCTAGAGCCCAGAGATTTAAACATAAATAAGGCAAGAGCTAGGGATGTAGCTTAGTAGAACATTTGCCGAGTACTCATGAAGCCATAAACTCAATCCCCAGCACACACACGCACATACACATGCACACCCAAAACTAGCAATGAAATTAAAAAAACAGAAACAAACAAACAAAAAACCCACAACAACAACAGCAAAACCAAGTAAGGCAGTCTTTGCCCTCGGGAACTATTAGCATGGTGTCAAAAAGACATAATTATACAATAAGACAATAGGACAATTCGTTTTCTCTCCCCTCTTCGTCTCCCATTCCAACATTGGCCCCTTGAAGAGAAGTCTCCCTGCAGCCTTTAACAGAGCCCACAAGAACTGAGAATGGAGACCAAACAACCAGAGATCAGAGAGAATTTATCCTAGGTTCTGTGTTCTGTAACAGAGCCTGCTAGAACTAGCAAGGGCCCTAGAGATCAAATGGGTCAAAGCGTTCACTTTACAGAGGAACAAAGATTCCAAAGATCCAAAGGCTGCACCTAACATCGCTCCATTAATCTGAGTTCTTGTCCTAAAACAGCCCCTCTTTCCCTCCACATACACCGTATCACCTGCTGTGTTAATGTGCACACCTCTCTCTCTTTCTCTCTCTCTAGATACACACACACACACACACACACACACACACACACCTTCCCCCCTATGGCAGAACATGTTCTTCACACCAGATCTGCCAAGTAGGGAGGGGAAGCAAAACATGTCTGTTCATCTTATCCCTGTTTGTCTTTTAAAACCTGAAACCCCAGCAGTATTGAGCCCTGGGGTCGCTTTCTCTTCCTGCAAGGATGGCATGCAGGCTGTACCTTCTAATCACTCAGCACTACTGCCCCACGAGTCACATCCATAAAGACCTTCCTGTCAGCCTGTCCTGGTGGTGAGGACATGCAACCAATTCACAGGAAACTGGGAGGTGCGGTCCACATGACAAGTGGAACCCTATTTCTAAAGATACTACTTAGATCTCTATTCTTTGAGGTCCAAAATCAGGCTCTGGATTCAGGCACACATGGTTCTGAATCCAGCTCCTTCACTTCCTGCGTGAGAGACTGCAGGGAAGGCACTGACCCTCTCCAAGCCTCAGGTTCCTCATTGTGGGAAATGGAATAATTGCTGTAAAAATTACTGCAGCAACTATGAGGAAAAGTTGACGTGACTCTATGCTTCAGTCAGCGTGAGGCTGGGAAAAGGGTGAACCTTCAATAATGGTAGTGAGGAGGACGGGGAGGAAGAGTGGAAGGGGAGAAGGAGCAGGGGTGAACATGAACCCTGATATTAGCAGTGGTGTCTCAGTTTTCTCCCGTGCTGACCACACTGTCGACCCTTTCCCTCATCCCAGTTTTGCTCCTTGTACTAACATTGCAGCTGAAATCTCCCTCCCAGAGCCTCCAAGGCCTTGTGCCTCTGCTTTCACCTAGACCACTCTGTCAATACAGATACGGTCTCACCCTCAGTCCTCAGGCTCCACGCACCCACCCACTCTCTCCAGCTCCCTGACTGCTTGGCAGCACCATCACAATACCTGTCCCCTCCCCTCTCTCCCGTGCTCCTGCACCTTCTGCAACTAGGGCTGTACCTCCACTGGCCAGTGCCTTCCACAGCTCCACCTCTGCCTGCCAAGCACCTGTCCTTTCTCACCTCCTCTGTGCCCTGCACACAGGCAGGCCTCTCTGAAGCAGTTCCGCTTCCTACTCTTACAGCTCCCTCCCCTTCCCAGGCCTCTTCCTGGACTTCTTGCTTACCCTTCAGTACCTACCACATTCCCTCCCAAGGACCCTGCAGTTCTCATCTCCACTGACTGCTGCTCCGTCCTGGGCTCCTCCTTCTCCGGCCCACCCAGGAGCATCAGCATCACTCCAGAATGCAGCCCCAGCTCTGCACGGTTTCTTTCCCTCAAAGCCCTGGAAGCTGTCCTCGCTAGGCCTGCCTCCTTTTATAAATGTGCTATTCTTTCATAAAAAAAATTAAAGATATTCTCTTTCACCCCACAAGAGACACTGCAATTCATGCCACACACCCCGCCCAGTGTTAAACAGGAGGCAGAGCTGGAACCTCATTTTGCATGCCCCCCCGCAAGCGCACACATACTCATCATTCCTGTTGTCACTATCTTGGCTGTGGTCCTAATTATTTCTCTCTTAAGCCCACATCCCTGACTTATTCCTTGTCAATTTCCATCTGCCCTTCACATCCTTTCCTCTAAATTGATTCCAAAAAAACAAATTTGATCAATTAATTCTCTTGCTTACAAGGCTCCACTGGCTCCCCATTACTTTGAACATGAAGTCAAAACTCTCCAGTATGGTATGCCAGGCACTTCATGATCTCGCCTGCCCCCTCCTGCAGCTCCATTCCTCTGCGCAGCACTGTCCAGGCCCACCAGACAACAGTATTATGGAAGCACTTTGCACCTGTATGGGTAGAACTAAGGGGAACACACCATGGTAGGTCATAGTGCCATGCCTAGAAGATAACCGGGAATGCCCTTCTCCAGCCACTGCATGAGTTCCTAATAATCATATCATTCTTCCACCCTCTAATCAACAATAAGAAACGAATCACAGTGATGGAGGAAGGGAAAGAAGAAGAGAGAGAGGTACGTAGAGAGGGGAGGGAGCAAATAACACTGGGATGATTTGGGGACCTATAACTACCTCCATATCAGTTACAGCTAAACTGTTCCCCAGATGAAAACTATCTTGCAGGTGACTAGCCCTATACTTCCTTTGACACAAGCCATTTGGATACTGAGATGCCTTAGTATGCACCACATGATAGTAACAATAGAAGTAACAGTTAATACACCATACTCCAGAAAACTTTTGACTTCTTGCCTATCTTATTTTTTATTAGTAAATGATGACCTGACACAAACACGGTGAGTAATCTACTCAAAGCCATACAGCTTTTAGTGGAAGGCTCCGAGTGCAAATCCATATCCTCTGGCCCCCAAACCAATGCAGTTCATTTCTACACCAGCAGCACACCTACGGTCTGCTGTCTGAATTGGTACCATGAGCACTTTCCAACCTGCTTAAACAAGTCCTTGGCATCTCCCACAGTCACAGTCTTAATGCAAACAACAAAGGTTTCAATATTGCATGGTCCTCTGACATGGACTGTAACAACATCCCGGAAGCCCATGATGGTGAAAAGAATATGGAGCTTGATTCAGAAGATCTCGTGGGATTCAACTTCTATCTACGTTACTCATTAGCTGTGTGGCCTTAGGCAAATCGTTTAACTTGGACCTCAATTTCTGCCTGTAATGGAGATATTAATATCTACCCCCAGAGGAGTGCTCTAAAGTATAAGTGAGATAATGTCTATAAAAATATTTTGCAGAAGGTGTCATTTCAATTCTAGCAGTTCTATTCAGACACCAAAATACCACTATTATTCTTGTGACAGGAAGATTACCTGGAGCTCCTTAATTCATGGAAACTAAAATTCTGCAAGCATGTGCACTGGATTTATATCAGTGGCGTAAATAGAGCCTTGGAAGGTAACCTTTTTCTGGACGATAACTCTTGTGCTGTATTAAGCTCCCCTTCCTTTCAAATCTTCCCTTCAAGGAGACCTGCAGATAGGACTTTGGCTTCTGCCAAGGATAGGACAAGGAGAAATCAAGGAGAAAGAGACAGAAAAGCCAGCATTAGCATCTTTTCATTTCACTTACAACCCGTCAGATCTTTCTAGATTTTCATTTTTTGCCGTTTCCTCTTCTCCAGCTTCCTGTCCACAAACATTAGCCAGGCTTACCATGGTCCCAGATGATGGAGAGAAGGAGTTCTGCTTTCAGAACACATAAAGTTTCTACTTGTCCTCATCCGGCTGTGTGTGCCTCCCCTCTCTCCTCACCCTCATGGCTCACACAACATCTCCCCAGTGTCCTCATAATCTCCTGCTTCACACAGCATTTCCTACAAGTGATTTCAGTCCTTCAGTCTCATCCCTGGTAGCCCTGCTTTCTTCCTACTGAAACAGAGAAGCTGAACTGAACTGATCCTTCCTCTAGAGCCAGCCATAGACATAGCTGGCACTTGAGCCAAAGCTCCCCACCCACAACCACTTCATTAGAACATAGGCCACCTGAGTTGCATGGTGTGGTTCCAACAATGTTCATTCATTCCCAAGTTCTATCTATACTTAATGACCTTGTACTGTGCTTGGCACTGTGACACTCAAGAATTTCAGTCTAAAAGGCCAGTACACTCCAGAGGGGTGAATAAGCAGGAGCATCTGATATTCCATGCCACACTTGGCCACAACGATAGAGCACTAGTGAGTAGAGCAGCTCACCATTCTTTGATCTACGTCCAAGAGTCCCCTACCTTCTGGTTTTCCTGGGCTATACCAAGTGAAAAGGAATTTTCTTGGGCTATTGATAAAATGTGTAATATAATTTATGTACATGAGTAACAAAACTTTATTTTAAACGTTTTATTATAACACTGAAACAAGACAAAAATCCCACATTTAACAATTAAATAAGAGAATGGCATGTCTGCTTACCAGCAATAAATGCCTGTCTTCACAGGCGCATGTGCAGGAAGTTTGAAATACTACTGCGGTATTGCTGCACTGCACTTGCCAGGTTGCACAAGCACATAAACCCCTCACACCCATCGGCTCCGTCCAACCCACTGCACACAGGAAGCAGAACTGGCACTGCTAGCACTGCATCGCTCTTCCCTACACAACATCCTATTGTTGTCTCATAGTCCACACTTGAGCACTGCACAATCAAAGCACGAAAAATAGCATTAAAAACCACATAATAATGTCCAAAGTTTATAATTCTGTGGGGCTTCAGTACTAGCTGTCCCAAACTGCAGGTTGGACATGCCTAATATAATCCATCACATGTAAAATACACAGGAAAAGCAAACATGCCAGTTTGCTCGTCTCTGTATTCCTCGTGGGCTGGCCCCCTTCTTGGTACATGGGAAGCACACTAAGTAAGTGACTGATTAGTGCTTCCACATACAGGACTTAAATTTGAACATTTAAGAGCATGAATCCTGTATGTTGTTGGGTTTATTTAATTTACCTAACAATCAACAGTTACTAAGCAACTACTATGTGCCAAGACATTCTGGAAAACAAAGATGACTTCTAACAGAGTTCACAACCCCAGAGATGTATCCGATGCAATGAAACAAAAAACAAATGTTATAGGATATCTGTAAAGTATTAACATGTTTATTCTATCACATTCAACCCAAAAGAATACACATACATGAATGTATATGCATACACACACAAGATGCAAAAATGTTGGAAACTGAATTTTTAAAAATAAAATATAGTGCTCATATCAAGAATTCTGAAGACAATTCCTATCACCCACTCACCCTTCCTGGATATGTTTAGTCTGGATCAGGCTCCACTCACCTCTTGATGGTCTTTTGTAAACCAGAAAAGACTTTTTCAAGTACACTGTAAGGATTATTTTATACAACAGACGTGAGCCAAACTTCCCTCATCACTTAACAAAGTATGTAATGAACACGACTACTTCTTTGTGCATTATGAATTCATTCTCACATTTACTCCTCTTTTCAAAACCTATCTGATAGCCAAGAGCTAGACAGATGCCAAGCACTGTGCTGGGTGCTGAGTGAGACAAGGCTCCTCACTACCTAAGAGCTCAGTCCTCTTGGGGAAGAAATTTAACCAGAAGATTAAACTGTAGCAAATGCAAGTGCATAAAACAAAGAGAGCAATGAAGTCTTCCAAAGAATACAGATGAGGTCTTGAAAAATGAGTTAAAGCGGTCCAGGGGAAGAGGATAGGAAAAGCGTAACCCCTTGTATAGAACAGCATTTCCTAATCCTGATTATGGAAAGCAAGTGACAAGTTCACACAGATAGCACATCAATGGAGCTGAGGCAGAACTGCATGTGGGACAGGGGAGACACAGGGGGAGACAGTGGAATGTCTGCAGAGTCACAAAGCATCCGCAAGAGCACACTGTGCTATGAAGCCACAGAAGATCTGCTTTGACCAGGATTCCCTCAAGAGACTGTGTTGAGTCAGGCAAGAGTGGGTCCACATTGCCTGGGCTTCAGACTCACCATCAACCACCCCTTTACTATGGAACTGTCTACTGTGTTTTGCTTTGTTTTGTTTTGTTTTTTGGTTTTAAATTTATTTTTCAAATTGACAACCAGGCAACATTTACATACTCCTGTTGTACACACACAATGGCTCGAGCTATTCTCTCACTGTGGACCTTCAGGGAGGTACCCTTGACCTTATTTTCTTATCAGAGTGGGGTAATAAGCATACCTAAGTGACAGGGGTGTGATAACAGTTAAATGAGCCAGTAGAGCAGTGTCTGATCCTGCATTATTTGATCTATTGCAGTTATTATTGCTGATAATTTATTAAAAGAATTTTTCGTTCTCCTAAAGTTCTGCTTCAAGCATAGAGATTTGATGGAGGTGAACAATTCAGGAACTTGCTCATAACCAGTGATTATACTTACAAGCAAAGAAACAGACCAGAGGTTAGTATACCATGGCCAAAGGGACAAATGTGGCTATTTTTGTAAATCAAGTTTTATTCAAACACATATGCATATTGTCAGGGGCTGCTTTTGAGTTTTACAAGCAGTGCTGAGGTGCGACAGAGACCATGTGACTTGCATGACCCACAATATTTACCACCTGGTCCTTTTCAGAAAGTTTGCTGACCTCTGAGATGGACACACATGTGTGTTTCCAGACTCTAGGCTCTTCATTCAAGAATTTCCTCATTAACCTTTCGTGGCTTCAGTCATTACCTTAAACTAGCAGTTCTTGGTACAGCACTGCAGCATGACTGCTTATGGGAACGGGTTTATCTGTCAATCTTTATCAGTTGTGGTACAAAGAAAGAACACATTTGAGACCACCACATTAGATCTTACCACGCTAATGGAGCTAACACAGGTACTTTATTCAAAGCAATCTCTCCTAACATAGATTGAACTACATCCCCCTACTTCTCAGACCCATGGGGCATTGTGCTGCAGAGACAAACTGCTGAAGGCACAGAGCTTGGAGAAACATTTGCCTGCCACTGGTGACACACAGGTACATTACCCTCTAGTCTCAAAGCACAAAAACAGCCTTTGTGGTTGTCTGCAATACAAGAGATCTCAATCGCTGCTCACTGAACCTTAAACCCTGACAAAACAGGTTCCTTTCAGGTCCTGAACTAGCCTCAGATTTATCTTTTCCATAAGGAACTGTAAGAATGACTAAGCTGGACTCACTTTGTCCCTTTTGTTACATGAGAATTAGGAACTCACACAGAAAGAAATGCTTTGCAATGTGCCTTCTCTGCAGGCAGCTCTGGCAAATACTGGTTTTTTACATGTGTTTTTGAGCAGTAAGATCTAAAACAGTTTCTGTGAATTGTTTTCAGAGAGGGGGGTCCATGTCCATAAAAGTTCAAAACACTGACTTAAAAAAGTATTAAATATATTTTTTTCTGATAGAATTTAGTAGAGCTTTTAATTTGGGCATTGTTTCCAAAACTTACTTGAAACCTATTTCCCTTCAAACAAAGGAAACTTAAAGCTTCTCAAACTTCTTTGACTAAAGAAAGTATTTCTGGGTCTCAGTTTCCTTGAACTACATAGCTTGAGAAATACTATTTTTAGACTGCAAAAGTGTTACCTAAGAGATGTGATCTATTTTACATACTTTCTTAGAAAGTACCCACGGTCAACTACTTTGTGTACCAAAGACTCCCGTTAACTTAGCCCAAGAGTGACGGGACATCTCATGCAGAGCTGAATGAATGAATCACCACTCACCTGTCTCTGCCTTCGGAAGGCCAGCACAGCCACCTCGCAGCCACATACCCCAGCTGACTGCTGGTATCCACAGTCTGCACCTCAGCACAAGTCCCCCATGCTCTGCCCTTTAAAATCCCATCTTTTCTGCCTTTGTCAGTCTTGCTCCTGCAGCATGGCCGATCTTCAGCCCACTATTTTGGCCCTCCTGCCTTCATGTCACCGCCAGTAAGGTGAGCATGCTTGGTCCCTTTTCTGCCCAATGGTCAAAATGACTTCCATGTGACTGCACAAGTTCAGCAGAGACACAAGACACCAACATCCTTCTAGTCCGGTGTTAGTGCATTCCTTTGTCAAGGCCATGGGACACACTCTCGCTGCTCCTTCCGTGTGTGGGTGGGGGATTCTCAAGTGAAAGAGGCCAGCTCACTGGGCTCAGTCACGCCCAGGTTTAGGGCAGGGGCCACGATGTGTATGACTCATGACAACACGGGCCCAAAGGTGCCATGGAAAACAAGAAAGAGCCACTCATGCTGACAACGAGGATCCAGGGAGGCGAGACAGAGGCCAGGGCAAAGGAACCAGGGCACTGACAGATGAGCAGTTTGGCTGGCAGGGAGGTGAAGAGGAAGACAACGGAAATGCATAGGAACATGGACCATGCAGCGATGCCCCAAGGAAGCGGTGTGTTAGCCGTGCTGGGATGCTGTTCTCCCCTCCGGAAACCCCACCGAGAAGCGTTCTGTGCACTCTGTCATCTCACACAGCTACCCTTATCTACGAATGGCTCACTGCACTTCTGCCAATTGGTTTGGGAACTGATAATAAATTTTATTTCCTATCTTTTTACAATTAAGCTTCTTGGTACTCTTTTTATGTACACAAAGATCACACTCATCATAGGGGAATTTACCCCTGACATAACTTGATTCTTCTTTTTTTCCCACTCCCCGCCCTTCTCTACAACCTTTCTTTCCCTCTTTATAAAACTTCCTTTCCCTTTTTTCCTCCTATTCTCTTTTTTCCCCTTTTCTCTTCTTTCCTACCTTAAAACACAACACAATGTTGAGTGCTGTGCCACATGTCTATAACCTCAAAATTCTGGGAGGCTGAGACAGTAGGACTATGAGTTTTAGCCCATTCTGGGCAGCTCAGTGATTCAGCAAGAGCCTGTCTCAAAATAAAAAAAGACAAATGAAATAAAATAAAACTATAAAATAAAAAAGGGTCAGGATTGTTGCTCAATGCAAAGTCCCTGGGTTCAATACCCAGTAAAAAAACAAAAAAGAAAGAAACCCAAGCCTGGCCTCATAGCCTCAGAAGGACTTTGGAGAGTCACAGTCACATGTGCGGGCCTGTCTGAGAGGCCGGCAGTGCTGGCTCTGGGCTCTAGGACCACACTGGGGCTTCACAAAGCTCCCTGGGTTTTGTCCCATTCCTCCCAGGGTGCCCAATTACACGGCATTTTCTGTGTGGTCTTTCCCTCCTTTGAACACTGCCTTGAAGGCCGGGTTGGGTCTGAATGCAGGCTCTTCTGAGACGAAGTTCCTCATCACAGCAAATGCAGTCTGACTCCTGGCCAGGCTGTTGTTTATAAATGGGTTTTTCACAGTTTTTCCTTCCAATTCAGTCCCCAGTAGAAGCTCGAAATGATTAAAGATGCTTGCAGCAGCCTGACTTGAAGAACCTTTTTTCTTCTTCTCTACTGAAGGCCATCCATCCACCAACACACTTCCGCCACCCAGAACACAATGTGAGGGACCGCTTTCTAGTGTAAACGTCTGCCCCTTTGTGGAGGGTAAGGAGAAGTCTGTGGCCAGGGACTGTAGCCTACTCTTCTTCTCTTCTAAGCACAGTGCATAACACTGAGCATACGTCAGGTGCTTAATACTAACATGTAATAAGGCAAGGACATGATGGATGGACGGGTGGATAGATGGACGGCAGGCACAATTTTCTAATCTCACAGTGGAATTGTCCTAATTAAACACAATTTTAATATTAATTCAAATCCATGATTCTAAGCTTATATCACTTCTTGAAATAAATTAGAACACTGACAGGCATATTTACTTTACTAATGTGCATATACTTCATAAGGTGGGACAAGAGGGAGAATTGAGTATTGTACCAGAGAGAGAGAGAGAGACAGAGAGACAAAGAGAGACAGAGATAGAGACCTCACAAAAGCCTCTCCTTGGCTTTCTGGTTCAGCAAACACAGTACTAGGAAATGGAATCTTATCTACATATCCTACCATATTGAAAGCAAAAAGCTCTCCTTTTACAGGTTTAAAAACAACAAAGTTGAGAAAACCAAAGATCACATAGCCCAAGATCACATAGCCAGAAGCTAGGTGCACTGGACTCAATTTCTTGCTGCTTCCCATGGAAACTGGTTTATATTTATGGTAGAAAAATAACACGCATTAGTTCAAGCCAGAACAGACCTATTAGATTCAATGAAATCTAAGATCCCTGCCCCACAATGAAGACCCAGTATGTCACTGGCAGCCAGAGCCAAATGGCATAGGACAGTTGCTGTAAGTGAGCAGCGCTAGATTGAAACAGCCCACCCCAGTCTCCCAGAGCACGTGGTACTCAAGGATTAGATGGTTGCCTATGCCTGATATCCACCAAATTGAAACTGTGAGCCATTTCTGGGGCTTTTTTTTTTTTTTTTTTTTTTTTTTTTTTTTTTTTTTTTGGTGCTGAGGATTGAACTCATGACCTTGCGCTTGCCAGGCAGGCACTTATGCCACTGAGCTAAATCCCCAGCCCATGTGAGCCATTTCTAATGCGTCAGGAGAGCAGAAGGCCTTTGCAATCAGCATTTCGTGTCTTTCTAAGCTGTTGCAGCACCAGTGTGTGGCAGCTTCCAGGGCCTATCCAGGAGTGTGCTCACCCCTGATGTGAACACTGGTGATGTGAAACACCACTACTGTGGGTCTGCAGGGTGCATGGAGGAGCAGCGGACCAGTACTACAGCGGTACTTTCCAGGTCATTTCTAAGATCTGAGGTGGAGAAAATGATAAAAGCAACCGGCCTCTTCTGGGAAGCTGCTCCTATCTAAACACACCCAATGTTCACTGCTTACATGGTGCTTGGCACACAGTAGGCACCTATTCAAGTGGCTGAATGCACAAAGGCCTTGAAAGGTCCTAATTTACCCATGAACACCCAGCACACAGCTGTACCAGCAGCCCTCTTCCATGTGACACCAGTGAAGTGGGATTATTCAAGTCGTTCATGCCAGCGTGAGTATTTTTTATTTTAAAAGGCCAAAAGAATGATTTTTGCACTGTCTCTGGTTAATAGTAACATCTCACATTGCTCCATGGTGACCTCCAGTGTGGGCCCTAAACTATCTGATGAGGCTTGGGCTGTTTATCGGAGATACTTCTCTCACAAACCCTCTGCAGTACCATTTCATAGTGCTGAGGGAAGAGAAGCAATCACAGTTGTGCCCATCTCGACACGTTACACCATTCACACAGTGCAGTCATGAAATGGGATTTATTTAGTCTCAGGCACTGATACGGATGCAGCTCAAACCTAATTTTCTAGAGGATAGCTCAGTTCTCATTGATGTGGGGAGATATATGCACACTGTCTTGTCTGGCAGACTGACTCTTCCAGAAGCCACATAAAAAACTATCTCTCAACATCAAAACACCAGTGATGATGGTGGAGGCTTACTTTGCTTCTTAAAAAGCACTGGAATAACCTTACCAGCAAAAAAGCCATATCTGACATGATAGAAAGTAACACAGCATAGTCCTATCATGAGGTTCTAAATACTCAGAAATGTATAAAGGGATTCCATTAGGGGCAGAAAATGATTTACTTCTCCATGCAACTGCAAAAATTTGGCATGTCATATACATTAAAGTGAAATCTCCCAGAGAAACTACTGGATTTATATTATATGGTATAAGTGTCTAAGCAGTGTCACCACAGCTATAGAGGAGACCACTTTCAGGTATATTTGTGTATGGTTTTAGCTTTGTCTTACTCTGTTAAGACCTTGACAATGCAATGTAGCTTACTCATATGGTTACCAAATAGTTACTGTGCATCTAATTTGACATACCTTTGATAAATGGAAAAACACACATGAAAAGACTGCTACTCACAAAAAGCTCAGAACCTGATGGGAAAGATGTGACACAGCAAGATCTGCACTTTGGTAGACAGTGTCTTTTGTGAAAAGCACAGCCAGAGAAGAACAGGAAACAGCTTACTTCAGGAAAACCAAGAAGGCATATGAGAAGCATGAGCGTGTGTGAAACCCTGAATGACATGCAAGTCATGGACCTTCCTGCAGAGAGACAAGCACATCATGGGAATGGACATAAAGCCACAGAACATCTCAGTGGGCAGTGGGCATCTAAATCCTTCTTCCTCAGCTGCGAGTTTGCAGGTTCCAAGATAGCGAGTAAGTAGCTTCTAGAACAAAGACCCTGACCAGACTGAGGATGAATCTCTGTATTCTCTCCCAGCCTAGTTCTCTCTGCTACACGGCCCATCTGTGCTTCCTTTATTTTACCTTCACACAGGAAACTCAATCCAGCCTTGATGACTACAAAAGTAACCACAGAACTTGCTAGGATTGAGGTGCATTACCTAGGTCCTTTTCAAATATGGAAAACCTGCCTGTGATCGCACTGAACATAAAATGACTCCAAAAACGGAGCAGTGCTCTTGACAGTGTAGAGATGCTTGCAACAGTGACTGACTAGTTAAAAGTTGCTAACAGATCGGCACTCCTGACACAATGAAAATGAAGTGAAAAAAATAGAAAACGATAAAAACAATGACCCCTTATTTCACTATACAGTAGATGGTAGGTCAAGAAATGAACCTACATTCATGAGGTCAATCTCATCTTGGGTTGAGAAATATTAATTTACTGATACGCTGTATGCTGAAGAGTTTAAAGGAAAACTGGCACCACTGGTGCCTCTCTTAGGGGCTGAGCATGAACAGTAAAAAGAAAACTGCTTTAGTCACCGTATTTATTACACAAAGGGCTGAATCAGAAAATAGGAACATTAATAAAATATTTTCTGCATGGGATTTGCTGATTAAATAAATAGCTTCACGCTTTTGTGATGATCTAATATGATACAGTCACGTTTAAGGGCAGTGGGTCTCTTTCTATAATTACTAGAAAGGTGGTTTAATTACACCCATAAGCCCCAAGCGGCTGTCCTGCACCAGCAGGGAACTGAAGTACCCACTTTCTACCTGATTCCTAGATTATACACAGTCCGACATGCAAATCCCATCAGCTTTCATTCAAATACAGTACTTCTAAGAAGAGGATAGACTGCTTAAGCAATCTGTCTTCCGCTTTATTCATAAAGAAAAATAATCACAAAAGACTCAGCAATTTACTTACCTTGTTAACTTTTGGGGGCACAGTAACGGTACCTCAGAGAGGAAGAATTGGTTGTGAGTATACTACCATGAGCACAGCCAAAACCAGACAAAATCTAACACCGTGACCTCTGATAACTGCAAGGCGCATCTTAGGACCCTTCCTCTAGATAAGGGAATGGCCTTCATAAATGACAGAAGCCTGCTATGTGAATTGGTAGCAATATACAGGACAAAAACTTCTACTGACTTTCTTCATCTCCACTGCCCACCCAACAAACCAGCTTTGCTAAGAAGAGAACTGGAGGAAGCAAGATTGCTTTGAAGGTATATACAGGTGAGGTCATTAAAACTGGGTTGTCTTGGGTAAAGCACAGAATGCTGTGCATCAATCAAGTGCGACATGCCTGCCAGACTACCAGTCCTTAGGGGTCCACCCTGATTTTCCTGGGCAGAATCATCTTCTTCTCCCAATTTTAGCCCATGCGGCTCAGTGGTGCTGCTCGGACCTTCTGGCTGCAGAGGTTGGCCTGAGTTCCACTCCTGGCCAGTGAGCATGAATTCTAACCACTAGATCTTGGCCACACAGACTAGTTCAGGAATGAGAACCAGTGCACTGAGATCCAGCCCTATGCCATTCTGTGGACCTAGAGGGATGTCTTCTCTCTCGGAGGGGTTGCTAAGCTAGTGGGATGGGAGCCTGGATTTGGAGCAGCCACCTCTACGCTGCTCAGAGTCAGGCTGTCTACAGAACCACAAAGAGAAAGTAAAGCTGACACATGAAAACTGAACTGCTAGGATTTTTACTACAGCCATACCTGCACCTACCTACACCCAGACATGGTCACAGGAACCAAGAAATTCCCTGCAAGACTGAAGTCAGACACAGATTCATTCTATGAACAGCCTTAAGGGTCTTCATAAAAGTTAACATTCTGAATTCAGACTTCCAATTTCACATGGGAGCGGTATGTGAGGCAACCTCCACCAACCTTCAAAAATTAAAAGAATGCAATGAAAGATAAAATGCAGGACCTTCAGATTATACCAGGGCTTCAAAGAAAAGAGCAACAGAGAAAACCTAAGCACTTGATAATGTGTCTACATAACCACAAAATCTCAGCCTACTATACTTTACTGTTTGAACAATATAAGCTCATGCTGTGCCCGATAGCAGCCCCTAGCCAATAAGGCTGTTTCAACTAAAATTATATGCCAGTGGTATTTCTAAAGTTTCAATTTCTCAGCCACACTAGTTGCTTTAAACACTGAACAGCCACCCGGGGATGGTGGCTGCCATGCCAGACATCACCAATACAGCATACTTTATCACTGCCGGGAATTACAGTGACAAATGGTGGTAGCAACTGCCCACGCCACGACAAAAGTGTAATCACTACAGTAACCAGAAAAACAAGCCACCACAGAAGATCAATGGGTGAAGATGTTAGCATTAAGATACCCATCAGAGCACTAATTTTTAATAAAAAGTACAAGAGGAAAGGCTAAATTATGATACTTAGTACATATTCTGTACCTGTTCAAAGGACATTCAAAGAAGGTTTACAAAAGAGATGTAAGAATGAAGTAATGTTTTTTGAACAAAATAAAAATATATTACACTGATAGCATGAACTCTATAAAATAAAACATTTATAACAAAAATAGAAAAATTAATCATGATAGCTTATTTTTCTAATTTTTTTAGGTGTTGAGTAATGTGCTAAATTCTTAAATGCACTATCTGCTTTAATAATCAAAATAACAGATAAAATATATAGTATCTTTATTTCTATTTCACCGATGGAAAAAAACAAGATTTAGATTAAGCAAGTGGGACATCAGGACAGAAACTCATCCTTGTCTCACCTCAAACTTAAGCCTTTTTATCCCTACGGTCCAAAATATAAAACCAGGACTGCCTTTGGTAGAAATACAGGTAGATTTCCCTCTCTTGTATACTTGCTAGTATCATCCCATTTAACAAATAAGACACAATTTTATTTTATAAATTCTGAAAGACACACATTCTGCTTGTCTACAGCCACTACACAGTTAAAAGAAGGCTGCTGTGTGCCACGGATCCTTGCTTAAAACGGGTTAATTATGAGCAGTAGGAGCTTTCATATTCTGCTGCAGCCTCTGTTCAAATCTAATTTCTCAAAGTATATTGCTAGACGCTAATGAAAACCCAAAGAGACACGCACATTCAGGAGATGGATAGCCAATGAATTTTCTGTTGTTTTTATACCAAACAACTTTTTTATATCCTAACATTTTTATGCCAGCTATGAAAAAGATAAATAAATATTTATGACACTCACTCAATTCCACAGTAACTACTTAGTTGCTCGTGTTCTCTGGATTGAAATGTGCATATTTCAGGGGCTGGGAGCCTCAACCCAAAATGAGAAAGTCACAGAGCACTGTCATTACAGACCCGCACCCTGCTTATCCGGTTCCCTCCCAAGGGATGCCCTCCAGGGCTGCACACACCAGGCTTAATTGCGGCAGCTGTGGACTTAGACAGATAGCAACACCAGTGTGGCCCAGTACACTGTGGAGAGCACACCAGGCTGGCCATGAACACCGTACTACTGAAGCTGGCACCATGTATCAGAAACGAGTGATCGAGAAGGTCAAGTAAGGCAACAGAGGGCACACAAACAGATGAGGACCGAGTTACGCCACTTACCCACCTTGCAGAAGCTTTGTCCTTTGCAGAACTGATACAATTTATTCCTGGTGTTCTGACCAAATATCCCTGATATACTAACTGGTTCTTGGGGGAGATCCACGCAGCCACAAAATACTAATTGTGAAGAGCAGGGCAGAATTCACCAGTGGAGCGTGTATAAGCTAAAAAGCAACCCAGAGGCTGGTTATCTTATCTACAAAATGTTTTCTACTTGTTGTTTATTTTAACTGATTCGGCGTCAACTTTAATGGAAGACTTTACAGGAAAAGCGTGATTTCTAGCGCTTCTTGACAAAAAACAAAGACCTGCTTCCATCAGTCCAGTGTTACCTTAGGTGACTACTGGTTGTAGGCAGTAGGTGGCTTACGCCACGGCCAGCCTATCTCCTCCAGGACAACCTGGTCCTCTGGGCACCTGAGTTTGCAGTCCTTACAACGAAAACACTGGTAAGACCATTAAAAACACAATTACATGCACGCACGCGCGCGCGCGCGCGCGCGCACACACACACACACACACACACACACTTTTTCTCTTTTTCTTTCTCTGTGTCTGTCTCTGTTTGTTTCTCTCTCTCCTTTTCTCCCTCCCTCTCTCTCTTCCCTTTTACCTGAATAAATACATCAGTATTTCTTCTTTAACTGGTCTTTGATCCTTGGCAACTGGAAAATCAGGAAAGGCAATTTTAACTTCTACCCAAATACACTGTCACTGCTAGGACTAGGGTTTGAGGAATACAAAGCACTGATCATGATGATTTTCCAGCCCTATTTCCCTGGCTCCTGCTACCTACCACTTCATGATCCACTCAAACCAAATTACCCAAATCCCTAGATGTGATGCTGCTGGTCTCTACCCTCCCAACGTTCCCCTGACCTCAAAGGCTGATTTCTCTGCAATGGACTCCACACACTGGAGGGCAACTACTATTCCTGTCACATCACCCTAGAAGCCTGCGGCCCAGCACAGCACCCAGAACATGTTTATTGCCTGGAAGATTCAGCAAATCCCAAGTGACTCTCAACATCCTTACATGCTGTCCTTTCCCAACCCCAACCCTCTGTCTTATTTTTTAGCCCAGTGGACACCTTTTCTGGTTGTGCTTAGCCACCACTTTCTTGGCTGTCTGTCTGTGTTTCCCTAAATATTGCTGGATCCTGAAGAAGAAAGTCTGCCTTTCGTGTTTGTTTTGTTATGTTTCTTTTTTTCTTCTTCTTTTTCTTTTCCATACTGGGGTTTGAACTCAGAGCCTTGCATATGCAAACTAAGTGCTCTACCACCACGGGTAAGCCATATTCCCCAGACTCTTTTTTTTTAGAGAGAAAAAAAGCAAAACAGAAAAAAGGGTAGAAATTATACAGAATTCAAAAAAAATAATAACACTAAGAAATCACTAGTTGATAAATTACATATTCTCATCTGAAAAATAGTTGCTCAATTTACAAAATCAAAGCATCAAAGGTTTTGAGTTTGATTTTGATACAGGGTCTCACTAAGTTGCCCAGGCTACTCTCAAACTTGCAATGCCCCTGTCTCAGCCTCCAAAGTAGCTGAGAACAACAGGTGTGCACCAGCACACTCAGCTCTGAGACCACATCCATGGAGGTCACCATTCTGCCCAGGACTGTGCAATAAATAAATCTCAATAAATACTGAGTCAATGAATGGATGAAGCAATTTAATTAAATAGGTGAGGTGCTATTAGTTGATACCGCACAGAGTCTTCTCATATCAAGCTTTGCTTCTTGTGATGGATAGAGAAGTAGCCAATATCTCATCCCATCACCACACCAGCACCCTCATCATCGTCATCCCCAGCACCATTAGCTCCATCCTAGAGACTCAGTGCCTGCAGCCTGAGTGCATGGAAGCCAATGTCCAAGCACAAGCCTTTCTGTCCAGTGGAGGAGGAAGAGGACCGGAATCCTGCACACCGCTATTCTGTCTCACCCATTTCTCTGTGCTCTCTTAAGATAAAATGAAATAACTGTTTAGGTGAAGTACAAGACAAAGTCATCATCCTATCAGCACCCTGCAATGTTCCTGGATGACAGCTAGCTGAACAATGTGTGGAGAATTCAATTCTAGCAGTGACACGCCGGATGTCTTTACCTACGGAATGTATTTCATGTCTCCTTCCTCTGGAGTTTTCTGTAAGTTATGGATTAATAAACTTTCCCTAAGTGAGCTGTCCAAGGATGTGAGCCTTGGACAGTTCACATCCACATAAGATTCGAGCAGCCAGTGTGGTTTTACCCAGCTGTTCCCCTGCTGCCTTCCTTCATTCTACCCAGCTTTATTAGTAGAATATTAAGAAAAAGAAAATATTTTATTATTCCCATGCAAAGTGAATTATGGTTTACACAGTCCCACGTGTGCTGACAAGAAATAAAGTTGTTTTCCATGGCAAATTGGGCTGTTGCTTCCTCTCCCCGGCCAGATTTGGAGTGAACAAAATATCAAACTCCCTGTTAAACTGTGAAGACAGTGGAGGCCACCAGGGTCATTACATACCATAACTCCGTCCTGGAAGAGAGAAAGAGAGTATCTGCCACTGTTCCTCAAAATGAACAAAGAAAAGCACTACTGTACTCCCAGCTCTGGAAGGCTGGGGCAGGAAGGCTGGGGCAGGAAGACTGAAAATTTAAGCCCAATTAGGACAATTTAGCAACTTAGTGAGATCTTGTCTCAAAATATGGGATGGGATGGCTGGGGAATGTAGCTCAGTATGAAGCTTCTGGGCTCAGTCCTCAGGAACCTCCCCCAAATAGGCACACCAGTATCATTTAACTACAGCATGATCTTTGTACACTGGAGTATTTCTTTCCCAAGGGAAGAGCTGTGTGCCATGGTGCATGGATTTTACTTATCAGAAGGCAGAAGGTGGGGACAGAGGAACCCCCATTGATGCATGTTAGGGTGTGCCATTCATGGTTCTAATTGTGTTTCCTGTAGTTTTTATTTGCAAAATAATCTTATAATCCACCAAAGCTCAGAGAGTAAAAGATTTGCCCATGACCACAGAGCTAGTTATCAGCCAGGCCTTGGACAGCTCACATCCACGTAAGATTCGAGCAGCCAGTGTGGTTTTACCTAGCTGTTCACCTGCTGCCTTCCTTCATTCTACCCAGTGCTTAAATATTAGAATATATGTAACCTAAGAATCACACCCAAAAGATCTTTCCTTGCAAAGAAGAATAGAAGGTTCAGCTGCACTATGAATTCCTGGGCAATCCTGTAACAGGTGTGCCCAGTCTCAGTCCACAGCTGTCTTCTCATCCTCATCTGCAGGGTAGACAGCTATTCTCCCAGGCCACAGGGCTTTCGGGACCCTACAGGTCAGAGAGGTTGTAATGTGTACCACAAGCATTGTGCTACAGCTACCAGTTACTGAACCACATTTCCATTTATTCTACCTCTGAAGTGCTGAAACACAGGTTTTAGCGATGCCTCATGTAAGCTCTCTGATGTATTCAGAAGGTAGACTTTATTTCAGAAAGGCAGCATGTACTGCACACATACCGATCTTTTATTTGCCCTAGGTCTACCAAAGTCTGGGGTGACACCTTGTACTCAAACCTATGACTGCTTCTAGAGTAAAATACACAGCCACCACCCCAAGAGGGACCAATATAGATTCTCAGCAGCCTCATACTGTAAGGGTCATGGCAGGTTCTATCACCAAATGAGCAACCAAAATGATTGAGTCTCAGGTTCTGCAGTTACAGAGAAGACACTGCATGGTCTTACTGCTGCCATCCCTAGTCCCAAGATCACCAGGCTCTAACAGAGCTCCCCCAATGAGACAGATGATGCATTGGGAGCAGACACCTTTCAATGGCCTGCCACAAGGAGGACAGGTGAGAAGCAGTGGAAAGGCAGGAAAAAAGGAGCTGATCCCAAACTAAGTATTTCACTTCACTGCTTTCCCTTAACGGTGCAATATCAGTACACATTTCTGAAAGCTAGGTACAGTCACCAACCACATGAGGACATCTGGCTGGGATGGACCTATCCCATCCAGCCTGTGTTTCTGTGTCTGTGATCATGCAACACAACTGCCTGAGGACACATTCCCCAGCACATGTCCCTGCTGCTAAGCAACACTTGCCTGTTCTTTCCCAGTACAGGAGCAAGTCCTTGGCCTGTTTGCCCTATGTCCACTTCTGGCCTGTTGTCCTGCTCACAGCTACACTTCTTAGGCTGCCTTGCCAAGACTCCCAGTTAGGTTCACGGAATGGGAAAGACAGGTCAGAGACAGGAGGCTGGAGGAGAAAAGGGCACATCTCTCTTCCTTTCTGTTTCCAGTAGTGTCTCCCTAAGTGCCATTTCCTGGTTCCAGCCCATTCCAGTGGGTTGTGCACACTTGCTGTGCAGGCAGAGTTATGCTCCTGGGAGCCCAAAATCAAGGCCTCTCTCTGGTGTGGCCCATCCTCTAGGAGCACCCCTCTGGGCCCTGAGGTCAGCATGTTCTCCTAGTGCCTGCAGATCTAGAGGAGCAGGCTTCCTGACAGTCTTTGTCCTTGGCTTCTTCATCACACTTTCAGCCCTTCTAACAAAATATCAAACTACCTGCTAAACTGTGTAGCTGGTTACCCCGTCACCTTTGCTATTAAGCTACCTGGTGTTGGTTACTTGAATACTTATACAGCAGAGCTCACTGTCATTATGCAATTATGCTTGGGAATCATGAGTTTCAGGAATGACACAGAGGGGCACTTCTACCCTGACATATTCACCTGATCCGCACAATCTCCATCTTTAGGCTGTGGCTTTAAATCAGCTCCAAATAATCCAGCAAGTCAACAATTCCAACTGTGATATACTTATCTTACTATGGGATTTGACAAGGAACTCGAAATCTCTCAACTACTCCCCAAATACCTTCTCCCTCACCGAAATAATGCACATGACAAAGAGAGGAAATAAATACATCCTATTAACTGTAAGCATCACACTGGAACCTCTAGGTGAGAAAGATTTTGTGGTAGTGGTTGCTCATTTCATGTAACTCATTTGATTTGATAAAACTAAGAGAAAGGAGGAAAGGACAACAAGGATGGAGGAGCAGGACCAGAAAAGTGAAGGGAGGAGAGAAAAGGAAGGGAGGAGAAGCAGTGTTGGGAAATAGGAGCTAAAAATGTGTTGCAAAAAGAACTATTTAAAGAAAGCCTTTATTTTGTTTTCATAGACTCAAAATAGCTTACTACACAGAGAGGAATAAGGAAGCTGTATTGCGAAGGAATGATGGATGACTTTCAAAAGTCAAAAACAGCTCAAGTGCATGGTGAACTCCCTCTAAAAGTCAAGTTTCAGAACATGAAAGACAATGTCCTTCAGGAGATTAACACACCTGGAAGAGAACAACTGAACTCACAGAGAAGTAGGGTGCTTAACAGAGACTGGGGCTCACGGGCAGAGGGAGGTGTCAGACTTAGAATGAATCTACATTATATAATCTTTCTTTTCTAAGGAAGGCAGCACTGGCCCAGTCCTCCTATCTCTTTCCTTTTAGCCCCTCTTCCTCTCAGCTCTGCTGACTTATGGCTACTCAAACAAACCCAGACTTTACACGGAGACATTGGGGGCCAACAGTGTATACAGCATAATATCCAGAAAACAAACGGAAAATACGCAGCATTATTGTGCTTGCCAAGTAGCCAGCTGCTCTTCTCCGCAACCTTGTTTTATATGAGAGAACCTCTATCAGGTCAACTTCAACTTAACCACACATACTACCTTCACTCCCGCGGCAGGAATGGGACACATACCCACCATGGTGTGGCAGGAGGCAGAACACAGACAGCCCTCTCTGCAAGGGAGAAGAGGAATTTGCAATGGTATTAAGGCTGATGAACTAAGGAGCAATTTTCGGAGAGAAACAAGTATCTGCCCTAGGTCCTACAATAGGAATGCCTTGGAACAGGGAGAAAAGAGTGACTGATTTGCGAACAGACAAATACCACAAAGGATATCAGAAAGAGGACTTGGCCGGTAATAATCATCGCCACCAGGGCTCCCAATGTCCCCTTCTTTACAGACGTGAGTTACAATTCTGTGCACACCATGAGCCCTGCAGCGCCCTGCCAGACTGTCCACAGAGTCTGTCTACACACCCCGCCTGAGGTGGTAACAGTGCTCATCTGGGGGCAAGGTGGGCTGCGTTTCTAGCCCAGCTTGACTGGAGGACTTGGACACCTGCTTTCACTACCCTGGACCTTGTGCCTCACCTGAAAGAATAATACTCAGTGACCTGAGGTACGCCCCAAAAGTCAAGCTGGAACGGGGGTGTCCCACCAGAATCAGCCCCTAGGCAGCGATCATGTCATCACTGTCTGCCTGAAATGCAGAAGCGGGCCCAGGAGCAAGCCTCAGGACCTCGGCATCCCACACAGCAGGGTGTCTGAGCAGAAAGGAACTGCACCCTCCAGTTGACTCCTCTCACTCTCCATGGGACAGCAGAGGTGTTTCTCAAACCCCTGTCATTGAACTAATGCACTGGCTGCTCCGTGTTGACTCTCAGCCTTCTGCTCACCCTGCTTTCCCGCTGCCTAGGAACAGTGTTCTCTCAGGCCACTGCATGGTTGGGTGGCAAGATCGGGGACCTGTCCACACCTGGGTTCTCCTCTGGGAAGCAAATGAGAAACTGTACAGTATGTGGTAAGCACTCACTGCCTCAGAATAAAACAGGACTTATGGGATGAAAAACTAACAACTTGAAAATTTAAGTTTTTAAAGACAGCATTTACAATAGCACTAAGAAAAACACAAAGCACTGAACAAAACAGTACAAACTCCTGTGAAGGATACTATAGGCTGTATTGAAAGACATTAAGAACTAAAAAAATGGAGAAAGTTACTCTATTTACGGATAGAAATGATGTTGCTCCCCTTAAATCAATCTATAAATCAAATGTAATACAAATCAAATCTTAAAAGTATTTTTCTCTAACCTTAAAAGATAATTATAAAATACATAGGAAAGGGTCACGGATATAGCTCAGCAGCACAGTATCTGCTGGGCAAACGTGAGGTCATGAGTTCAATTCCCAGTACCAAAAAACAAAAATTAGATAGATAGAATAAGTAGATAGATAGAGGAGACAAAAGGCTGAGGAAAGCCAAGACATTTTTGACGGAGGACACTGTAAGGGGATTGTCCTAAAAAACACAAAGGCTTATTATGAAGCTCAAATAATAAACTAGTATGGGCAAAAGAGTGAGCTAACATAAGCCTATGAGATGACGCTACACTGCAAAACTTATTTCTCCATATGAAAGAACATTAGAATAAATTCCTATCTCACACTACATATATGCACATATACACACTCCACGTGGACTACTGAACCTAAATGTGAATGGCAAAGACATAAAGCTTTCAGAAGATAATAGAAGATAATATCCTCATGACATCAGGGCTTTTTTTTAAAGGCTTTCTTAAACAAGACATAAAAAGTGCCAACCATAAAAGGAAAGACTGATAAATTCAACTACACTAACATGAAGAAGTTAGCAGAAGGTTGGCAAGAATTCAACTTCTACGTGGTCTATAAATCCATTCAGCTTCAAAAAGGAATAAATTACAGTAACCTTTTTGCATTCATTAGGACTTTGTTCTAACAATACTCACCATGTCTCAGATGCAGCCTAGGCTGTTCTGTCTCTGACTTGATCCACAATTGAATTACTAGCACTTCTGGTTTAACCTGAGTATATCTGGATGGCTACAGTTCATGTTTACAACTTTTGTGAGCATGCATTTAGCACTGCTCAGAATAATGTGGCCACAGTTCAAGACAAGCACAATCACAGGACATTGTTGTAAAGTACAGGTACCACTAAGGAATCACCAGGGAGTAGCTATACACAGCATCTCTTCCTTATCTGTGTGCTTTTTGTTATATTTATGATCATTCACATCACAAAGTTTACTCTTGTTGCCAACGAATGGGATGTAATTACTACCCCCAGAACTAGCAGGTGAAATGTTCCAGTAAAAACAAAAACAGAAAAATCTGGTAGATCCTGTGTGATCACTTTCTAAATCCATGGGAAATGCTCATTTGTTATCTCCCACAGAGCCATGGTTTAGTACCAAAAGCCAACTGCAGTGAGCCTGTAAGTACTTTAGTTCTCTTATCATTCTACCTAGCATGCATCTCACCAATATTTTGTCATGCATGCTACATATTGATGTGCGTACAGTAGTAACACATGGATATAGGTAGAATAATAAAAAGAAAAAGAGTCACACAAATATGACTCATGCTTCAGATGGTACCAACATGTTCAGGAGGATGTCCCTTACATACATCAAGAGAGATGCTCATGTAGGCAGGACAGTGCTAACTGTCACCCTCCATTGAGGACAGTAAGTTATTTCTTCAGGACTCCAAGGACAGGGCCCTCATATACCTTCAAAGTATTTAGTGTCAAAGTACAAAGTAATTAATTAGCATTGTAACTTATAAATTTCCTTTTTCATTGAAAGCATTTATATTTACAACCTATATAATGGAAGTGGACAGCGCCACTGAGTCAACTATCTGAGGACAGATTTGGATAACTGTTGTTAATGATTCTAAAAGATGTCAATCAAACATTGAAACAACTTAAAACAGTTACTCTTCACTCATCAATCCATACCGCAAAGTCCACAACTATCACAAAAATAATGTTCAAGTTCACTGACCATGAAATACTTCAGTATTTTCTGTGGAGAACAATTTACTCCAATCTTTTTACTCTTGTTTACATAATAAATTACATGAGGTTACATACATTTAATTCAATTCAGCAGAAACTTACTGAGCAGGTACTACATTCTAGATATTACAATTAAAAGCAAAACTATACATCTTTCTTAAATATCCTTTACTCCAGGGTAATTATTGCACAAAGTAGTATTTCTTTTTATTATCTATGGAGGAACTAACTAGAAACTCAATGAGCATTCAATGGAATTCTGTTTATGTTTATTCTTCTGAAAAGCATTTTCTAAGGCGTTACATGGAATGATGAACATCAAATTTGGTATAATGATTCCATCTGGCAGAAGAGAGAAGTGATCAGGAGGAAATGATAGAGGCCTTCGCTGCGTTTGTAGTTTTATGCAGTGTGGTAGGTACAAAGCGTCCTATTTCATTACTATAAAAACTTGCTGTACTCCCGTCCCATCCCGTATATCACATCATACACATCATGTTCATGGCAGTTTGTAAAAATCTAAACTGAGTCTCTACCAACATTTTACTTGCTCTACTTCATAAAACACTGCAAGGAGCTTCTTGAAATCAATGGTCTTAGGGTGCTTTGGTTGGATCTTACTTGTCCCCCAGGGGGGCTCTGAGGCCAGTCTGGGTGATTCTGGAATTGGCAGAACGTCTAAGGGGTAGGCTGTGTGGAAGGAAGTCCGTCCATCCTTGGAGGATTCTCCTGACGAGGACGCCAGGCAGGGGCTCTTCCTCTCCCTCTTCCTGCTCTCACTCCACAATGTGGTGAGCCACTGTGCTCCACACATACTCTCTGCCCTCACCACAGGCCCGAAACTCCCAGAGCCACATGATCGTGGGCTGAACCCTCTAGAACCATGGGCCAAAAAAACCTTCCTGGCTTGAGCAGGAAAGGCTAAGCTATATATTTTTTTCACTGTGACAGACCTTAACTAACGCATAATGCAAATAACCTTAGACAATTTTTAGTTGAAAGAGTTTTTAATTTTTTTTTTTAGACAGGGTCTCACTGTGTAGTGCAGGCAACTTTGAGCTCACTATGTAGCCCACAATGGTCTTGAACTTGCCATAATTCTTCTGACGCAGCCTCCAGGGCGCTAAAATTACAGGTGTGTGCTACCACACCCAGCTAAGCAAGTTTCTTTACTGCAGAAAGTCTCTGAACCTTAATATGCCATGATTTACCAACAGCAGGATATACACACATTTCACAGTGATCTTCATCACATTCCAAAAACTGTTCAGCATGAAACTCTTTCTCCCTGAGCATGTTTCCTTCTGAAATACAACTATCTTGAGGGGCACAAGTGTTCCTTGGAACTCAGTTTGGAAAACACTCTATAAAACCCAACCAAGTATTCTCTACTCTAACCACAGCTAAGTGTGCCACTTCCTAGCCCAATAAAAAAATTTCCTGCCTGAGCATCTTTCCAATGTTCTTTCATGCTGGATACCTTCTAAGCCCTGTGAAACTCCTAGTCAACCTTCAAGACCCAGCTGAAATGCAACATCTTCTGTGTAGCCTTCCCTGTCTGGACAGTTCTCCAGAAGCTTCCCAGGTGTCTAGGTATTTTCAGTGGCTGGACATGAGGCTAGGTCCCAGGGGAAAAGATTGCACCTCTGCATCTTGGTATGGCTCACAACACCCAGCACAGAGCCAGAACAGGTGCACACCAGGGACTCGGTAAGTATGAGTGGCTACAGTAGCTATGCCTACAGGCACGACCAGCATTTTCTTCCGTAACTTCTCAGATACTCCCGCATCAGTCCATTTCCTATTGCTAACAGCAAAATACCACGGTATGGGTACACGTAATCAAGTTTATTTCAACTCAGAGTTTTTGTGGCCCCAAGTGGAGGGGCCACATCTGGTGATCACTTTCTCCAGGGCAGAGCCCTAAGGCAGCACAAGGCAGCACAGCAAGAGAAAGGAAGTGCACATGTGCATCTCTTCTGGTCTCTTTCCCGCTTTTTGTAAAGTCACCAGGGTTCAATCCTGGGGCTTCCAATTCTAATGACATTTCTAATCCTGATCAGCTCCCCAAGGCCCAACCTTACATGCCACATTGAGATTTCGGTTTTCAACCTTTCAAAAGCTCATAATTCAAGGTCCAATTTCAATATATGGAGCCTTGGTGGCGTTTACACTTGATTTTCAATTCTAAGATTGGTAACAACAGAAAAAAAAAGACTGATGGACACAGATTGAGACGGAAACAAGAAGAAATAGAGATAAAGCGCAAAGAAGGAGATGACTCACATCATGGATAGTAAACAACAGAACATGATCCGACTGAGCACCAGAGACTGGCCCAGACAGAAAGCAGAACTCAGGATGCAGGATGGACCAGAGTTTGAGACTCACCATGGTGGTCAGTACTGCTGACCTGGGCTCACTGTGCTCATTTCAGCTCTCTGAGAGAGCTCAACCCTCATTTTTATCCTCTAAGCTACACTGCCCACCTTTATATCCCTAAACTTTCATCATGTTACCTGTAAGCTTTCTATTCAGCAGAATTTTATTTGTTTTCCTTTCTTTTTATGAGACTCCCCCACTGGCATTGTAGATCGGTTGTATGTCAGTTTCAAATAAAATAAAATAATAATAAAAGCAAGCTGGCAATTTATTTCCAATAGAATATGTTGCATATTTCATGAAATAGAAGCAAGAGGAATTTTATGATTCCTGAACCAAAACCTTCCCCTGTCTGAGGACTAAATGGAAGAACAACACAAAGAGAAAGTCACAGAAAAAGAAAACTGAACATTGGCTCTCCATCCTCAGGGAAATGTTCAGGTGATTAACTGGCATAATAGGCTCTCTGGGGTTGTGTGTGTGTGTGTGTGTGTGTGTGTGTGTGTGTGTTAACAAATTCAGACTCTGACATGCATTTCACAGAGTGCAATGCAGGTTTGCATGGACCTAAACGTGCCTTTCCTACTGACACTCCTCAGTACAGAATGTCTGGCTGGCTCACACTCTTAGCCCAACAGCACCTTCCCCGCCAAGTTTTATTTATATTTTCAAGCCACTTCTCTATCCTGGTGTAGGAGACAGTCTGGTCTCGTGGGAGCAGTACTGGAACGGGAGTCCATGAATTCAGGGTTGTGATGGGGCTACTCAGATTTAGAGTCATGCACCTTCCCAAGCCTGATCGGTTTTTCCAATCTGTAAATTGTGGAAGTTTACCACTCCACCTTTAGAATTCATTCAACCAAAGTCATTTATTCTCCTTAAAATAACTCCTGGAAAAGATAATGGCATGAGATTTTAGCACAATATACATCACCTCAACTCTTCTTCACAAAGTGGTAATGTTCAAGAAAATATTTCCGATAAAAGAACAAAAGAAAATACTTTCCTGAAATCCTGTACCCTATCTCTTGCCCTCTAATTCTGGTTAGCAAAACGCATACCAAGAGAACAAATCCTTCTTATACCATGGGGAAGGACATTTATTGCAGTTGAAGACAATATATTAAAGGAACATTACACACCAAATGCTAGGTACTATTCTAAGCACTTTGTAATAATTTTCACAAGCTGCACAACATCCTATGAAGTAGGCAATGTCACTCACTATACAGAAAATGAAAGGCCAAGAAGTTAGATGAGCTGGCCATGGCCACAGAGCTCGGCATTCCTGAGAAGCTAAAGTCTGAAGCCCCCATGATCCAGCAGCCCCATCAAACTTCTCACCACCTGCTATGCTATATCTTACTGCGCAGATTTCTGCTTACCTCTGCTAGTAACTGATAACAGTAATACTAATTAACAATCTCAGTATTACTAATTAATTGCCTAACCAGTTATTTACAATTAGTTACCTAATTAACATCTCCACAGATACACAGATTGATGTGAACTAACTGTTGCAGAGCTGTAGAGCTCAAAGTGTCCAACATACCCGCCTACCATCACCCTTATGCCCTGTGAACAATAAAGCATCAACCATGATGTGTTGTTAGCATATGAAGTGGGGAAAGCCTGTGACCTGCTTCTATAGAACTTTACTATTTTATTTTTCTCTCAGGTACAAGCTGGGAGACAGCTAGGATCACCTCCTCCTTCGGAGGTGGCACACCATGTGGTCAGGAGGCAATCTGGAATCGGCATGGGTGGTTTAAATCCTGGTTCCAGGCATCACTTGCTAAGCAATACAAATACTTGTCACTTCTCCCTGGGCTCCAGATCCCGTAACTATCAGTGGGAATGCAAATGTGTGTCTACTTACCAGGATTATTTAAAGATTAATGTGTGTAAACTGATTAGAAGGGTACTCCGTAAAGGTTATTATTTTTATTAATATGAGAAGTGTTTTGCCAAACATCACAATAATAATACCTGGATTCAATCCTGACCTTCAAATTCCAAATGCTGTCCAACTTTCTCTAACAGAATTTTTAGTACTAAAAGTTACCATTCTCTTGAAATCCTTCTATGTGCCAAAGCACTGCATGATCAGACTTTCACTATGAAATCGCCAACGTCCCACAAGGTGAATAACAGTTGTGCCTGTTTTGCAGGTGATGAACACGGAGTCGAGAAGTACTTTATCCTCATTTGCTTAACTAGTGAACATTCTCTGCAGCAGTGAATTCTAAATAGCATGTAAAGTTCCTGACAACACCCTCTAATGTGTGCTATTTTTAAAGCGTCATCTAAAAGACCCGAATGTGATTTTCTTGCTTTGTTTGCTTTATTAGTTTGAGAGGAGGATTAAATCCCAGCAAAAACAAAATGTTTGACTTGAGTAAATTATCACAATGAAATGCTACCTCAAATAGAGTCATCTGCCTGCAGCGTGGCTCGGAGCCTGGGAAATCTACCAAACTCAAACTTTAGATGGGTCCTGTCAAGTACCAATTCAAACACCCACCCATTTAAGAAAAATGACTTTGGAGGGCAAAAGGGAAGCAAAGAAGCATATTCCCCTCTGGCTCTGGAGGAGGAAAAGAACAATACAGGATACAACCTCCTCCCTGCTGCCCTCACACAATAGTGCATCTTGCAAATGAGACATACTGGCAAACAGCTTGTGAGACAGCTTCATCAACAATAAGTAATTTTATTCACATTTATTGTTGAATACAATGCATGATTAAATGTTTCAGATATGCCCATTCAGACCTTAAGCGAACTATCAAAATAAGAATCCTACTACTAAATCATCCTCTGAATCCGTTTGAGGAAGGGACTTGACGGCCAAGTTGACGTCTGGAACTGAATCCCCACTGGAGAGCGGTGCCCAGAAGAGGTACCACGTTTGCATTTTTTATCTTGGCCTCTCTCCGCTCATCCCCACAGATCCTGCCAGGGTTGCCAAATAGTGTCAGGGCAAGCCCTTTCAAATCGTTGCATTTTGAACTTCCTAAACCTTCAAGAGGGCCTCTGTGTGTGGAAAAGAACAATAGCGCTTCAAAAGCCTTTCCTCGAGTTCTTCAATACTCCATTTGAATGCTCGGGTTTCTTTCAATCAAGGACATCGGTAGACAATTTCTGATTGCTCAGAAGTTGACTTTTATACAGCTTTGATTAGGTCGCCCTTCTCAATGGGAAATCAGGAAAATCTCTGATCCCTTCAGTTCGCAGAATTGTCACCCGGCCTACACAGGACAGAGTGAAGGAGCCGGCAGGGGGGCGCGCTCGCACTCCACCTAACCGCTCCCCCACTACGGTAGCCTGAACCATTCAGGGTTCCTTCCAGCTGCCCATCACAGAGATCATAAAAACAATGGGTGCTAATTCGAGGGGTGGGGATGCTTACGGATTTCTTAAGACCTATAATTGGCACATACACCAACGTGAACCAGATAATTGGGGGCTACAGCGTAAGCCACCTTTAATTGGTATGACTACTAAAAAACACGTTAAGCGTCAGCGGAACCCCCTGCAAGGCCTTTATTCAAAACCAGCCACACAGCGAAAGTGCGTCTCGCGGGCCGGCAGGACTGCAGCCGGAGAGGGCGCCGCGTGGGAAGGCACTTCTCTGCCCCGCGCGCGGAGAAGAGACGCCGTGGCTTCAGCCTCAGCCTCGCCGCCCCGAATTAGGCCTCCGGCCGACGGAGCCCCGCGCAGGCGAGCCCGGCCTCCGCCAGCGCGCACCCGGCTGGGCGGCTCGCTCGGGGCTCTCCACTCCGCCCCCACGCGGCCCGCCCCGGCCCAGGCCCGGCGGAAGCGCCCCTCAAAGCCCCGACAATGAGGACTTGTGTGATGCCGAGGGGGTTGGGGGGACTTCCCACGGAGCGAGGCGAGCCCGGTCTGCGGGGCGGGGAAGCAACGGAGCAGCCCGTGGCATCGGCCTCGCTGGGCAGTAGCTGTCCCTCGGGCCTACCGCCCCCGCCCGGCCCACCAGCACTACCAAAAGAAAAAAAAAGGTAAAAGAAAAAGTGCGACGGCAAGACGCGCCCTCCCACCAGGGGTCACAATACTACTCCGCGGGACGCAGCTGGCGAGGGCGCGTCTGGAAACGCACTTCGTAAGCGCACCCAGCGCCCCTTCCCGGCGCGACGACACGGCCGCGCCTCCTCGGATCCCTGACTCAGATTGTCTCGGCAGATGAGACCCCCGTTTAGGTCCCCCAAGAAGCGAGAGCACGGGAATTTAAAGTTTCCCCATTAGGAAAAAGAAAAAAAAAAAAAAAAAGAGCTCCGGGAAGCGGAGAAAGCACTGGGGCGCGCCGCGGTGGGGGTTGTACCAAGATGCCGCGGGCCTAGGGCTGGGGTACGGGAGGGCTGGGGTTCGCGAGGGCTTGGGGTTCCCGGGACAGACGGGATCTTGGGGAAAGAGCGCCAGAGCCTCAACACGGCCGGGGAATGAGTGGGAAACGGGTCCGGTCCCCGGCGCCGCCAGCAAGACGGAGGTGGTTTGGGGAGCACAGGCGGGCTGTGGAGTGGACGGGGTCGGAGCCGGGGCCTCAGGCAGGAGGAGGCTAAGGGGTCCCGGCGACGAGAGGCTCGTGTAGTTAAGTCTGGAGAAAGGACCGCGCGCGGTGAGAAGTAGGGAGAGGAGGTGGGGACCCAGCGGAGAGGTCTCCCCTTTCCTTCCAGCAAGTGGGGGGACAGAGCGGAAACTGCTGCAGTCGCCACCCGCAGCACCCCGAGCCCAACTCCTGAGAGACACCGCCAGCCCTCCGCCGCCCCGGCAGGGGACCCTCCCCACACGCCCCGCCGCGCCTCACCTCGGCTCGCCCGGAGCATCCTCCTCCGTGCCGCAGCCGCCCGGAAAGCGGCTCCCCATGCCCAGCGCGGCGGCTCTCAGGCGCGCTCCAGCCCCGGGAAGCCCCGGCGAGCATGGAGCTGGGCCCGTCCTCCCCGGGAGCCGCGCCACGTCACGCAGGGGGTGGAGACGCCGCGCAGACCCGCCTCCCCCGCGCCCCGCCCGCCGCCGCGCGCCCCGCAGCTCACCTGCCGCGACGGGCCCAGCCGCTCGGTCCCGCGCCCGGAGCTCCGCCGCGGCGGGCGGTGGGGTGGCGGCCGGGGGGCTGCGAGCGAGCGGGGGCGCTCTCCCTTGCGCACTCCCCATTCCCGGCGCAGCGGGGCGCGCAGGGACGAGGGAGGGAGAGCAGGGCTTGGCCAAGTACCCAGTGTGTGCGCACCGTCGCCGGCTTCAAGCGCAGCCCAGCCCAGCCTCCCACATTTTCTATGGGGTCCAGCCGGATTCTACAGAGCCTGAAGAGAGGGAGGGAGGCTGACGGGCCACCTCGGAACTGAGGCTCCGCCAGCACTTGTTGCCCCCGCGCGCGTCGTGCAGGAGGGGGCGCTCGTGCCCAGCTGCGGAGGCCCGCGGATCTTTGCGGCCAAACCGGCTTGTGGGCTAAGCCAGCCAGGGAAAGGAAAAGGCTCCTGTATTCTCCTGTTTATGCTCAGGAGTGGGAGACGTCCAGAGGGTCTACAGTCCCCAGCCCCCTCCTTGGCCCTTTCCCAGTCCTCAATTGGCTGGGAGTAACAATCCTCTGATCAGAAACTAGAAGGGTTCGCGCTCAAACCTGCCCAGTCTATGGCTCCCTACTTTGGGCCATAGCTTGGATCCCAGAAACACCAAATGAAGCAGACTCGTCCACTGAGACTTGCTTGGGTCACCTTGTCAAAGCCTGCGGTGGCACCTTTGTCTCCAGAGGCCACGTGCAAGGGACTGCGCTCTAATTGTGAGCTGTCCCAAGGAGAGGAAGAAAGAAGCGGGCAACAGTTCTTTAAAGTTTCTTTTATTCTCAAACTGAACGCGTGTCCTCTAGCTGTGTCATAATAACGCTAATGCGGTGGACTTGCTTTTTGGTTTTAGGGTTTTTTTTCTTTTTCTTTTCGTAGCTTATGTCGTTCGCCCATAAACATGTAATGAAGCATTTAGGATTATTACCTCTACAGTCAATGGGCTAAAAATATTTGGCCTAATGCGCTCCTTGTGAAACCAGTAAGTCTGTGGCTGGTACATACAAACTCAGCCAGAGACTCTTCCTTTCTACCCAGAATTCACGATCCATTAAACTTACTCTGTAATAACAGCTTCTGTACAAAAATGGAGGTCCTGGCAAACATGGCTGTCAGGCACCTCCTGGAAAGACAGCAATTTACATAAAGACAAGAAAAATTTTTGAGGTCACTGGCAAGATGCAGTCTTGGTGGAATAGTTAGTTGTTCAGAAGAAATTTCCCGAAGTAGGAGGGATGGAGAGAGGTCTCATTCCTGACGGTTTCTCACTACCTCTAGAGTGACCAGTGGATCTGCCTGAGTGGGCTTGGGAAGTGGCCCAGGTCTGTCCAACTTTCCAGAAGTTACACAAGGAGGTTGCCATCAAGCACTCTTCTGTACTCTGCAGAAGGCTCAGGCTGGTCAACAACTCAGTGGAGATGAACAAAACTTTTCAGATTTGTCATCTTTGGACACACATCCCGAGTCTCGATCCAACTCCTGGAAATCTCAGGGAGTATGGCTGAAGGGAAGAGGGTGGGGCAGGACACTGTTACACATGTCGGGGGACTGGGCCAGTGCAAGCCGCAGTGATGGGGTGTAGGCCAAGACCCTGCCAGAAACAAGAACATTCCCTGCGCTGAGCACAGCCTTGGGTGTCCTAGCCTTCAGCATGCCTTACTTCCCAAACCCTGAGTCCAAGAGCTGTGGCCTTCACCTCCCCACCACCTCCTTCAGTTTCCAGGTGACGCTGTGATGGCATGTGGTGAAGGGAAGTTAGGACACTGAGCTGGCCAAGGGTTGGGATGGAAAACTCAATCCAGTGTTGGACATAGTTCAGCATGGAAACTGGGCAGATTCCCATGAAATCCAACTGGGGTGTCAAGCTGCAGCTCTTCCTAACTCCAGGCTGGACAAAAATGTGACCCACAGATTCCAGCTGCATACAGGTGTCCACTGAGGACTGACCAGCCCTCTGGGTTAAAGTAAACCAATCCAAAAGGGGTTGACACTTTGTTATCCTACTGAATGTGTCAAGAAATAACTCATTGGGGCTGGGGATTTAGCTCAGCGGTATAAGCACCTGCCTTGCAAGCACGGTTCTGAGTTCGATCCTTGGTACCAAAAAAAAAAAAAAACCCTCATCAAAAGGAAGTGTGAGTTTGTTGTTTTTTAAATACCAATGTTATTTTAAGTGTGACATAAGGAAAAAGTCAATACACAGTCTTCTATCATCTTCTCTGAGAAATACCGGAGTAATAAGAGGAATAGCAAAGAGGGGTGTTGTATGTTACTTATGTGATATTCTGAGCATGGTATGGGATGGTTACCATATGACATCTCATTCCCACAACAGGACTCTTACAGACAGTATCAGTCATGGACTTTGGAATCTGATGGCCCCCTTCATCTTTGACAGGTTACCTCCCTCACTGAATTTACATTTGCATCTCAGTTTTACAGTGGGAGTGGGTACCCCAATATCGTGGGATGTTTTGAGCCTTAAATGAGGGAGCATTTTGCATGTGGCTGGCACCAAGTAAGTCATCCAATAAACACTGGTTCTCTTCCCAGAATCATTCCAAAATAGTTCATTTTAATTCAGCAAGCATCAATGGAATCCATTCTCTATACCAGGCTCTATGGTAGGCATTGGGAATAATGATGATGAATTAGAAACAGGACCTGCATTGGAGGAGTTCTGAGTCGCCTGAGTAAGAGATTTGGGTGTGAGCAGCAGGCAGCTGTGTGGAGTGGCATGTCACAGACCTCACATAAGTCGTCCCTCCACACTTGGTTCTCATGTACTCAAAGACACAGCCTATCCCAGCGCTGTTTGAAACTGACCCCCAAATGAAAGCAAAACCAACTGTCAGGTATCATAAACTCTGCTAGCAATAATATTCCTCCGAAGACGGGAGTGCAAACTGGACCATTCTGTGTATTATATACTAGTTAAAATTCTGTTTATTCCTACAATTGGTTCAAATACTCACCTCATTGGATTTTAATATGATGACTCCGTGCTACAGGTTTTGTGATTTTATTTTCCTACAGTTTTATTGTGGCAGTGTTGACAAGTAAGTGTGATCCTTATTTCAATGTACGGCATGATGTTTTCATACAGGCAAACATTGTGGAATGATTGCCACGATCAAGCTAATTAATGTAGTCATTGCCTCACATAGTTACTATTTTTTGTGATGACAGCACTTAATATTTAGTCTTTAGCTAGGTGTGTAGTACACACACTTAAACATACCAACTACTCATAAGCACTCCAGTGTTTATAGCATAATAGTAAATTTGCACCCTTTGACCTAAGTCCTCCATTTCTTTCACCCTCTACTCTGTTTTATTGGGTTTAATTTCTTTAGATTCCACACATATTATACACTATCTATTACTGTCTTTTGCCACAAGTGGCAAGATTTCCTTCTTTTTTAAGACCAAGTAATATTCATATATATATATATATCATATATATATATGGAATATATATATATATATACACCACATTTTCATTTTTTTATTTAATAAAAAAGAATAAAAATGACATGGAATTTCAAAACAGAATAGAGGATTAACAGTGGTTAATATGTTGCATATTGTTGTTTTCAAAGTAGTTATTCAGATTACTAGACATATACATGAAAAAATGATCAAACAATGGAAGCAGAAACTATTATTTTTGTTAGGTTAACAGAGATTAGTAGTATAATTATCTATAATAATATATATAATCTGGATTTTATTTAAATATAATCTTTTCCCTTCTTTCTTTTCTCTTTTCCCTATCTCAGTTGTTCCTTCCCTTTTTAGCTGTTTCCTCCCTTTTTACTTTCACAATATCTGTTGTACATTTTGGATATCATTGACTCCTTCAGTCTTCCACACTAGGGAAACAACATAATGTTTACACATGTGAGTCCAAACCATTTCACCCATGAGCATCATCTCAGGTTGCATCTATCTACCTATAAGGGCCTCAAGATCATCCTTCTTTATAGCTGAGTAGCTTTCCATTGTATAAAAATACCATATCTTTTTTATCTATTCTGTGGTTGATGGGCTAGCTACTCCTACTATTTTCTGGGTCCCTGTCACATGGGACATTGTTTTCTCTCCTTTGACTTTTAGTGTATGAATTCCCTATCAAATTTAATGTGTTTCTTGTATATTACATATTGATGGATCTTGTTTCTTGGTCCACTCTGCCTGTGTTTCCTTTTATTGCTGAATTGAGGCCATTTACATTAATGATTATGGCCAACATGCCCTGGTTTGTCTCTGCCATGCTACTTTCCTGCTGTTTGCTCTCAACTTTTCCCCTCCATTCAATTGCTTGCTCCATTAAGTGTTCCCACTCTGCTGCTATTGATGTATCTGTTATCTCTCTCTAGAATGTCCTTCAGTACTCTTTGTAAGGTTGGTTTGGTGGTCATGAATTCCTTCAGTTGTTTGTCATAGAAGTATCTTATTTCTTCATTAATTTTGAAAGATAGTTTTGCGGGGTACATACGTTGGGTTGAAAGTTATTGTCTGTCAGGACTTGAAATACTTCATTCCAAGCTCATCTTGACTTGATGGTTTGTGTTAACAAGTCTGCCACAATTCTGATGGGTTTTCCTTTATAGGGTATCTGTTTATTTTCTCTAACAACTTTTACTATTCTGTTCTTGTGATGAATTTCTGGGATATTGATTATTATATTTCTGGGTATATATTTATTTTGGTTATGGCTAGTTGGAGTTCTATATGCCTCACTTATCTGAATGTCACTTCCTTCTCCTAAGCTTGGAAAGTTTTCTGCTATTTCTTCTGTAAATATTTTTGTGTCATTTGTGTTGAATCCTGATTTTTCCACTGACACCTATCAATATTAGATTATTTTTCTTTGCATCATCTTGCATCTGTTGAATTGTTATTTCCTGGTTCCTTGTTATTTTTAAGAGATCTTTCCTTTCGTAACTGCTAACTGTAATCCTGTCTTCAAGATCTGTTGTGGTTTGTTTAAACGTCCCCCGAAAACCTCATGCAGTCATGGAGACAACTGAGTCTAGCATTTGTGATTGGTTCATTGTCTAGCTGTGGGATTAGCAATGTGAGTGTTGCACCTGCCCAAGGGCAGGTAACTGGCGTACAATATAGGGGAGGGAAGGAGGTGTGCTTTTGCCCTTTTTGTCCTTTTTTCTACTGTTGCTTGCAGCCGCTATTAACAGCTACTCCTCAGCCATGGCACCCTGCCTTGGAGCCAGCTGAGTATGGACTGAAACTTCCAACAAACTGTAAGCTAAATAAACCTTTTCGAGCTTCACTTTGGATGTCAGTTATTTTGTCTCAACAACAAGAGAAAAGTAACCAAGACAAGGTCTGAAAGTTTTTGAAGTCAGTGTTGTTCAAGAAGTTTTGCCAGCTTTCAACGGAGTCTTTAATTTCCTGGATGTCATGGTTTATGTCAGCGGCCCCCAAGCCTCGTGCAATTATGGAACCATGATACGATGTAACAGCAGAAAGAAAGTGTGTCTCTCTCTTCTTGCCGGTTTGTGCCTTGCTATTTGCAACCAGCCATGAATGGCAGCCCAGCATGCCACCCTGCCTTGGAGCCAACTGAGCATGGACTGAACTAAGAACTGTGAGAAATAAACCTTTTCTTCCTTCATTTTGGGTGTCAGGTATTTTGTCCTAGCAACAAGACAGAAAAGTAACTAAGACACTGGATAGCTCTTTGAACCTGTTTTATGCATTGTAATTCTCTCCTGTATTGTTCATTCAAAGTTTCCATCATTTTCCTATGCTCCTCTTTTTTAAATCTATGTTTTCTTTAGATATACTCAGCAATGCTTTCATTATGGTTGTCATTTCTTATTTTACCTGAGATGTTATTTCTGATCTGATTTCTTTTACAGTCTCATGAAGTTATTTCTTGACTTCAGTTGCCATCACTTCAGAAATTTCAGGTGTGTGACTTCTAATGATTTGTTCTGTGTGGGCTTGAGGTCTGAGATTGCGTTTTGCTCCTTTGTCTTGACATTTTTCTTGGTTCCTCTGGATAAGCTGGTTGTGGGGTCCCAGGCATTTCCTGTGTTGGCTGCCCATCAGCAGTGTAAGGGAATGGGCCAGGCACCTGGGTATCTCTGAACCTAGGTTTCTAGGGGGGCAGTGGGGTGTGAGGTGGGCTTCTCTAGACCCATGAAGCTACACAGAGGCTTCCCTAATGGGAGCAGGAACACAGAGGCTGACTGCTTTTCCTGGTCTGCACTAACTGCCAGCAGGAGCGGTCCCTGATGGTAGCCTGTGGATGCACAGTGTCATGGCTGGCTCACCACATTTCCTTTATGTACAAATCTGCTGCCATACACTGCAATGATTCTATCATAAATAAATCTACAATGAACAAGATGCAGATATCTCCTAGAGATTTTGACTCCCTTTCCTATGTATATGTTCTCAGAAGTGAAATTACTGGAATTTGTAGTAATTTTCTGAAGAACTCCATATTGTCTTCCAAAATTAGTGTATTAATTTATAATCCCATCAGCAGTGTACAGGGCTTTAAGTTTCATACATCCTTGCCAATTCTTGTCATTTCACATGTTGATAATAGCCGTCTTAGCTGGGTGATATGTCATCTCTTTGCAGCTCTTCTGTCACTTCTGAGCACCTCCAGGTGCTGGCTGGCCATGTATCTATCTGGGACCATGCTTTGCTATTGAGTTGTGTCAGCTTTTTACATATTTGGTTATTAATCCCTTACCAGATCTGTGGTTTGTAATTATTTTCCCCATGTCACAGTCACCCTTCCATCCTGTCAGTGGTTTCCTTTGCCACGTGGGGGCTTTAGTGTGAGATAGTCCCATTGGCTACCTTTGCTTTCCTTGCTTTTAGTGTCATGCCCCCCCAATCATTGCAAGACCAATACATTGCCCCTAGATTCTTCGAGGTTTCAGATCTTACATTTAAGTTTTCTCCTGTTTTGAGTTGATTTGTGTGTATGGTATAAGATAATGTTCAGTTTCATTCTTCTGTAAGAGGACACTAAGTTTTCCCAGAATTGTTATTGCAGATGTCATCCTTCTCTGGTGAGATTTTATTGACATTTTGATAAATATTAGTTGAATATGTATTGTAGGTTCATTTCTATGCTGTCTATTCTGTTCCATTGGTCTACTTATCAGGTTTGATTATGGTACCTTATATTTTAATTGCTATAGCTTTATAATATGATTTCAAATCAAGTAGTGTGATTCTTCCAGGTTTGTTTTTCTTCAGATTGCTTTACATGCAGAATCTTTGTGGTTCCATACGAATTTTAAGATTTTACTTATTTCTGTGAAAACACATCATGAGAATTGCAAAGGATTGCTTTGAATTTGCAGGTTGCTTTGGATATTATGGACACTTTAGAACTACTAATTCTTCCAACCCAGAAACTCAGAGTATATTTCCATTTCTTTGTGTCCTCTTTAATTTCTTTCCTCAGTGTCTTGCAATTTTATGTGTAGAGTGATCCACTTCCTTGGTTGAACATATTACTAAGGATTTCATTCTTTTTGTATTATTTTTAAATGGAAATTTTTTTTAGCTTTAGAGTCTTCAAAAATAAATTATAACATAGTAAATATTTATTAAACAGTCTGTAGTGCTTGCATATGTCAGGAATATGGTCATGTTTCTACCACATAAAACTCTCAAATTAATATAATTTTATAAAGTTTAGCAGAAACTTCCTTCAAAGCTTATGAGTGATATAATGTGCTCAAAGTATACTTACATAGAGAATGCAGAAAATTTCAAATGTTAATAGCCAAATTATAAGCTTCTCATGGTTCCTTTTACTTGACAAGAAAATTCTATTTTATTAGCACTAAGCACAAAGCCAGGCCTGGCAAAGAAGAAAACAAGAAAATAAAAATTTTCCCTTAATCATAATGTATTGCATTGAGAGGAGTGCTATGGTAGTGTCAATTACAAGATACTTATTGAACATCATATAGGGCATTCAACCCAGGGTAAAAAGTTCCAATACTTCCTGAAGAACAGGGTATCATTCTGATAGATAATAGGTGAATCAGAGCAAGCTATTTCAGGGCAAGAGGTTGGGGGAGGGGTACAGAATGGGGAAAATGCTAAGAAGAGATTTCTCTGTGAAGTTGGTGATAGTCGACTCTAGAGAAGCAAGCATCAACACATTATAAATAATCTGATTTTCCAGGTTCAAAACTTTGGGATTTAGGGTGACAGTAAAAAGACCACTTAAAAGAAAAACAAGAAAGAAATATTTTCCAAGCCTTATGTCAACCACATTTCAAATACTCTTCTTGTATGCCGTAGACACCAGTAAAATATCCAGTTGCTACTTCTTCTGTGGTGTTAAAAAGGCAATGAAAAACCAAATCTATGGGTTTCATGGAAACAGAATATCCCTTATTGCATGATACTGGCCTCACTGGAGTCCATGGAAAGGTTGTAGAACACTATTACTAAACTTGACTCTGGTTTGCAGTAGCTATAAATAGCATTCCTTTCATTTTTCTAAGGAGGAGGTAGAGAGTAGCAATGCTTGAGATTTTATTTATGCCACCAATCTGTTATTTTTAACTAAATGTACAATAGAAACAAAGTGGAATTCTTAAGTGATGGTCAAAGGGCTCTTATGTTCCAATACAAACCCCCACTTTTTTTAACTTATAAAGTGAAGCTTAAGTTGATGTTAGTGCTTGAAAATAGGAGTAAACTAAAAGATATCAGGAAATGTTGTGCTTCTGATGCCTGTAGACAATCAGAAGCAGTGAAGAACCAGCAGAGCCTCTGATATAGCTGCTTTTTCTGAAATAACACTTATATTTTGTTGAAACATCCTCATATCCAATAATGTTCTTTTCACTTACTTCCAGTAGAGTTGATTCTGCCCTCAGCTCCAAGGACAGGCAGGTTCCTTGACCACAACTGGAGATGATCAGATGGATGAACTGAAACTTTTGATAGAGCAACTGTAAAAAATGCTCTCACCTTATACACAGTAGTGGAAACCAAGAAGGGACTAAGCGTACAGATACAGGAGCACACTCCATGGAAGAAACCATCAGAGAGTGAAGCCAACATAGTAGTTGAGGAAGAAATGGTGAAAAAAAAAAAGATTTACAAAGACATTGAAGAAATTTCATTTAACTTTGCTTAAAGCCAACTACCATCTTCTTCTAGGTTTTTCTGTTACAGGAGCAAATACATTTTCTCTGTTACTTAAAATAATTTACATGGGTTTTTTTTCACTTTCAACTAAAATATTTCTAATATACTGTATTGTATTCAGTTCCTATACTTTATCTGAGTTAGTACTTAAAGCATTCCAGAAAGCTATTTACATATTTATACAAGTTTTGTTCCAAGAAGAGCTCGCAGTCACACTTTACAGTTGGTACCAAAAACTCCACGAGGTTCAGTAGTTTACCTGAAGTTACACTGCTAGTCAGACATTTGGAAATTTAATATGCACTATAGTCCAATACAAAATACTTAGCAACAGATTAAACATAAATTCTACACTATTTCTTCGATAAAATGTACAGAATTTTAGTGGAAACAATTAAAGTAGAACCCCATCAAAGTGGAGAGGTATACTATGTTCGTGGTTGAGAATACTCAGTATTGATAAAATGTCAGTTATTCACAAATTGAAAGATACATTTATCACAATTACAAGAAAAATTCCAGCACAATCTTTAGAAAATTGACAAACTAATTCTCAAGTGTATGTGGGAGTGCAAGGGGACTTAAAATTGCCAAACGATCCTGAGACAGAAGAGCAAAATTATCCTACCCTGATTTCAAGACTTACTCTGAACTGTAGTAAGATAATATGGAAGCAGAAATACAGGTAGATACATTAATTAATGGAACAGAATCAAGAACTCAAATTAGACAAACATATTTAGTCGCTTGACTCTCCATCAATGTGTCATTGCAGCTCAACAAGGAAAGGAAACCCTTTTAACATGGTATGGAGTGCTCACTTTGGCAGCACACATACTAGACGTGGTATGGAAATAACTGGATAAACATTAAAAAATACTTCCTTTTTCACACCATGTATAAGACAAAAGGTAATAGCTAAAATGGCAAAATTTCTACACAAGAACTTAGTATCTTTGTGATTTGGAAGTAGGCACAGTTTTCTTAGAAAAGATTCGAAAATCACTGACCACAAAAGAATTAGATTACTAAAAATGTAATACTTCTGCTGAACATATGACAAAAATCACAAAAATCAAATGGTAAACCACTATCTTGGTTACTTTTCTCTCATTGCTGAGACAAAATACCTCACACCAAAAGTTAAAGGGGGAAAGATTTATTTAGCTCACAGTTTGCAGTGGTTTTAACCCTGAATAAGCTGTCTCCAAGGCAGGGTGGAATGACAGGAGGGCAATAGTTCATGATGGCAGAAGACTACCAAAAGCGAGAGAAGCAAAAAGAGGAGAGGTAAGCCTTTCCCTCTCTTACATTGTATGCAGGCTACCACCATACGGTGGTTGTAGCACTCACAACACCTAACCCCAGCACTGGCCAAAGAACCAATCACAAATTCTAGATTTAAGCCACCTCCAAAATGCTCTCCCATGATGACAACAAGCTTTGGGGAAACTTCCAGACACAAACCATAATAACCACAGACGTGAATAAAATATTATATATATATATATATATATGTATATATATATATATATATATACATATATATGACAAAGGACTTAAGTCTAGAAACATCAGATCTTACTAATTAATAACAAACAACCTAGCCTGGATAGAAGACATGAATAGATGCTTTACAAAATAAAATGTATGAATAAGTGTATGAAAATGTCCTGAGGGCCAGAAATTTAGCTCAGTGGCATAAACACCTGCCTGGCAGGCACAAGGTCATGAGTTTGATCCCTGGTACCAAAATAATAATAATAATAATAATAATAATAATAATAATAAATAAAAATGAAAATGTCCTGAATGTCGTTAATTATGAAAAACAGACAAATGCAATGATAATGAGACACCACTCCATACTGACTAAAATGGCTACAATTTAAAAGTCTGACAATATTAAATAATGGTGTGGTGAAAGTATAAAATAGCTTTAACTTTTGAAAAACTGCCTGGCACTTTGTTGTCAACTTACACACACACATACACACATAGAAAGTTTATGAGTACAGATATTTAGGGAGTTATTTCTCCAAGATCTTTACCTAAGAGAAATAAAACATGCTTGCATACAGATGCTTAATTGAAACTTTATTGAAGCTTTATTCATAACAGGTCAAAGTGGAAGTAAATTGTAAAAGATTCATAGGGTAAAGTGTTACTAAGCAAGAAATAAAATATACAACTGAGAATATAGCAATATGGGTGAATTTTAAATACATGTTGAATGAAAGAGAAGAAGCCAGGTCCAAGAGAGAACAATATTGTGATTCCATCTATATAACAATCCACAATAGGCAAAATAAATCTACCATGAGAAAAATTAGAATACAAGTAGCCTCAGTGGAGAGGATTGCCTGGAAAGGCATGCAAGGAAGTTGCTGGCTTAATGGAATATATTGTATGTATTGTAATGTTGGTTATATAGGCAAATAGATTTGTCCACGCCAATCAAACTAGTCTTAAGATTGATGCCTTTCAATGCATGCTTATTTTACCTCAAATGTAAGATTATGCAAATGATCAGGCAGAGAAAACAAGTACCCAACAAGCCCCTGCAACTGCTGTATGTGCTCCATTAGGATCCAACCCAAATATCTATGTTCATGGTGCCAGTGCTGAAGAAAATACCATATTCTAATATAAAAAGAATGCTGCATCATGCAATGACTTCTACAGTGACAGATGTGGGCAAAGTATCTTTTAAGTTCATTAACAGAGAAATGGTTGGACCAAAACAGAAACACCCTCCATAAAGTGAAGGCACAGTCCAGTGATGAAGTGCATGCCAACAAAGGCAAAGAATATTCTTGAACAGACCATAGACTGATTATGGCTTGGAAGGGATTTTATAGAGAAATTCAAGTTTCAGATGGTGAAAGTGAATGAGGAATAAGTCCTCAGCAGTAAGACCTTTGAATACTCATTCCAAACTGTGATATGCTAGGATTATTTAAAGAGTTTCTGCCCATAAGCTTTGATGCCATCATCACACTTTGGATGGGTTCTTCTCCTCTGTCCCCCAAAGCCAATCAAATGGCCATAACTCTGTGCCTGGAGTTACGAGCTGCATGGTTGAATTCCCATGATCACCTCCTAAGGAAAAAGTCACCACTCTTTCTTCAACATCCTGGTGCAAATCACACTTTATAAAATATTTTTTAAATAATAAAAGAATGTAATTGCTCATTGAATTGTAATATGAATGCAAATTAACTTACTGTAATTATACTGTGCAATTTTCTACTTTAAAAACTTAGAAAATGGAAGAGACCTGATAAGTAATTTGAACTGTAATTCTTCATTGTGTTCCTTCATTATGCAATGGTTACCATAAGCAATTTGCTCTGTTTTAATGTAAAATGTTTTTAGTTCATACCTTTACATTGACAGGACTCAAATGAGACCATTCAATATAGATAGATACCTGCCCCTCCCCCCAACTGCATGCAGAAATAATCAAGATTAAATTAATACCGCATCAGGAATTTGTAAAGAGTTCTTTTATATTTTCATTTTGGAAACTTTATCATATTAATTGTCTTTCTATCCTGTGTCTTCAATATTTTTTAAACAACCAGGGAGTTATATGAGTCACATTACCAGCATTCACAGCTGAATGGTGAGATTCTAGCATAGAAGTAAAGAAAAAGAGTGCTAGTGCCAGCTCTGCCACTAATTAATGGTATGACCTTCCTTCTCCATGCTGGACCTCATTTTCTTCATCTATAATTTGAAGGGTTGGTCTTGGTGATTTCCAGCTCCATCGCAGCCCTTACAGATTGCTGGATAGTCACACTGCTCTTTGCATTGCATAAGCACTGTGAGTGACAGCAAATGAATTTCATATTTAGAATTAATGACTGTCTGTATGAACCACAAGCCCTTCAGTTCAGTTTTTCAATGCTAAAGAATGTCTAACACAAAGATCATCAGTGAAGATGCAAATGTAAAATAATAATAACTATCCATTTTTATGCTAATAATAATTTGCATGTATAGTTTCCCCGACGTAGATCCTGTTAACTGCAAATTGTTGATATAGAGAGCTGGGGGATTTCATTATGTGCATAGCACAGTGGAAAGAGAATGTTAAGTCTTGGGCATGATATTTCAGGTTGAATTTTCTTGTGGTTTACAGCCATACCAGGTTTTATGAATTTGATGTCTTAGATGCAATGTCCTCATCTTCCTCTCTGGAGTACGTGATGAATGGAAGGGTATTTGGTCATCCATATTTGTAAATGTTTTATTTAATTCACTCAACAACTGCCTTGAAGTAGGTCCTATTATCATCTCTATTTTCTGTATTAATAAATAGAGGAAGAGAAGTTAAACAACTTGACCAAGGCCATATCTAGGGCCCAGGGGAACAGTAACAAACTTTCATCTTCTAGATTCCCATTATTATGTGTTTAATTTTTGTATACTTTTGACATCCATCAACTTCATAGAGAAAGGGAATTACTACATCATTGTGCAACCAACAACACTATGAACCTCCATTTCCCAAGCTATAAAATGGAACTAAAAGCACCTATATTCTATAAAGAATTCTCATTAGTTTTCTCTTTACCTAACATTGTATCCTTCCAGCCCTATCCATTTCCTCATTCTTAAAACTCTCCACTCCCATTTTAGGAAATCTTTGATTTCTCAGAGGCTGATTCAGTCTACAGCTCTGAGTTGGAGCACATGTCCCAAGCCAAGTTAGTCAACATATTTCTTCTTCTTAGGTGGACAGGTTGATCTAAGGATTGGCAGAGAACTTGACTTTGACCAGTTGGGCAGTGTCAGCATTTCTACTGGAAATATCAAGGCAAAAGTTTGAAAATTTTTTCTTTTTCAAATTTGAACTAGGGAGAATGTGAGTATAAAGCACCATACTCACTTCCCATCACTGGGACAAATATCTGACATCAATCGACTCAACAGAAGAAAGGTTTCTGTTTTGCTTTGCTTTGGTTTTGTGTGGCTCATGGTTTCAGAGGTTTCAATGCATAGTCAGGTGGCTCTGTTGTTTCCGGGCCTATGGTAGAGAAGCACATCGTGGCAAAAGGGCATAGTGGAACAAAACTGATCACCTTATGGTAGCCAAAAGCAGTTACAGAGAGAGGAGCTAGAGACAAGAGATACTGTAATCCCATGGGCACACCCCCAAAGACCCAATAGCTTTGATGAGGTCCTACCTCTATAACCTCTGTCACCTCCAAATAGCCTACCAAATGATGAACCTATCAGCGTGAGGTCAGAGCCCCATGACCTAATCACTTCCTCAAAGCTCCTTTCTGAATGTTGCTGCACTGGAGATGAAGACTTCAATGCATAAGCCTTTAGGAAACATTATATTCTAATCACAATAACCAGTCAGAATTGTGAAGGGAAGAGACTTAGGATAAGGCTGGCCAAGGGGGTCAAAGCAGAGAGATAAAAAGGAACCATATCCCTGTCACATCACCAAGTAAACAAACACCTGAAGCCAGCATTACCTTAAAATTCATTTGAGCCAGTACATCCTTTTTCTAATTTAAGCCTGATTTGGTGCAGACTTCCTTATTTTCTACCAAAACTATGATATCAACTTGGTAAGGAGATTTTAAAGGTATAATAACTGGGAATATCACAACTGGGAAAATTTACAAGGTTTCCCAAAGCATAAGTTTTAATACTTGTAATGGTAACGATGATAGTGATGGTGGGAAATGAAGGAGAAAGTGAGTGCTTTTCCACAAACACCATGCTGGAATTTCATGTGGATGAAGAGTTTGCATTAGTGCAAGAAGTAATAGGTCAGTCCTCTGCTTCCCTGTGTCATCTCATACTGTTGTGTTCCACTGTTCTAACTATAACAGACAGTGGACCTTTTCCTGACCACCCATTTTCTTTGTTCCTGCTGTTTCCTCCATCATGCTTGCCAGCCTCTTTTTCTTTTTTGCTTCCTTTATATGTTGTACTTATGTATAATATTAACCTCAACCATGTATTGGAGCCATTTTCCACATGTCTGCCTCCCCTGTGAGACTGTAATCTCTTAGAGTAGATGCTAAACTCCTTTGACACTGCCAGGAGAAAGGGCTGTCTATAATAGCTGCCACTGCTCTAATGTCAAGGTCAATTCAGCCAATGGGACCGTAATTCCACCACTGAACAATACATGTCACAAGCAGTTGAGGAGCATGGAAGCTCCATCCAAGGAGGAATGACTAGAACGTGATCCAGTTAGTGCTTATGAAGAGACTCAGGAGAGAGGAGCAGAGCAAAGAAAGGAGAAAGGGAAGAGAAGGGAGAGAACAAGAGAAGCATTGAATGGTCTTGCTCACCTTTCCAAAGAAGAAAGCAAAGGAAGAAGGGAAGGAAAGAGAGCAGAAAGGAGAAAGGGGGCTTTGGAAAAATTATTAAAGGATTCTAAAGCAAACTTTCCCACAGTTTTTGCCTGCATTCCTATTTCTCTGAAAGGAAGACCAGGTCTTACATTAATTTTTGCTCCAAAAGACACAAGAGAGCTTATTATCAAGGGCTGTCTTACTTTTTTCATGCAAACAATCTGCATTTATTCATGTACAAAAATCTAGGTTTATTCAAATACAGTCCTATCATTGTCTGCTGGAATATCATCATAACTCTCCAAACCTTGAATTCCAGCCTTAATTATCTATGGCTCCATTTCCTGTGGAATCAGTGGCCCCAATCTCTCCATCAGTGAGCACTTCTCTTCCATGTGGCTCATCGTGCATTGGCAACACAGCTCTCAGTGATTTTATCCCGTGAGTTGTTCACCGAAGTTACCACCTCTTGCAGGCTGGGCTTCATAAAGTTTCCATTAAATGAAGTGATAATTGATGACTTAGGACAGGAGTGGCAACAACAATGATGACAGTGCAGAATGATGGTCCACACACAAGTGACCAAAAATTGCAGGTACCAAAATACAGAAAATGTTTCTTTATTTCACACAAGTTCACTAAGTACATTGTTACAACATGTAATGTATTCAAGTATTGAGATTTATACTAGACACAAACATTTCCGTTCATTATCAACTGCTCACATTGCTCCTGCATTGTGTTGATACTCCACTTGATCATTCATCAGTAAGTTTGAGCTCATCTGTTTACATAGGTGTTTATATCTGTCCAAAAGTTCCTGCTTGGGGATTTACAAATACTTAATCATAATTTGTATTATCATTTATTTTACTTAGTAATGTCAATAATATTATTTACATATATTTATATTATTATTTTATAATTTGATATATCCATTGTGTGTTGCAACCCACATAATGATTTTAGCTAGGGTTTATATGATGAACATCCTAAAAAACTGTAGTAGAGTTTATTCTCTGATTAGGTCTTATTTGGGGGGAAATACAGTATGTCCAGAGAGTAAGATACAGTTGACCTTATTACATGGTCACTAGGATCTCACTAGATCTTACTGTTCTCCCCAGGGTTATTAGAAGTATAGAGTCTCTCCTATATGTATCCCAGCTAGCAATATTATTGTAGGTTTATAAACAATAGATAAAGCAATTTCTATTTTAATTATTAACTAATATATTTTTCAAAGTTTGTCATACAGCTTCATGTATCATAGCTTTAGAAATCTGTGGCTGTCAGGAACAGAGGTTACAGCAATGATCACTAGTTTGGTCATGAATTTCTTTGATTTACTCAGCTGTCTCCAGAGAAGTGACCATTGAGATAGTAAGAAATCATATGCTACAGTAAAACCGTGAGAGACTTTGGTAGCACCACTGCCAATCCTGGTACTTAGCTTTCCAAAAATAATGCCTTTCGTTCTGGTGGATAAGGCTGCTGTGTTTATTTTATTATCTGAGAGAGCTTGTTTCCCTATAATCAATAACTAGTCACTGACCATAAAATCCCAGTGTTGGCCAGCATTTCTTGGGTGGCGTATTAGAGCTGATTAAGTTCAAGGTTGTCCCTGTAAAAATGTCATTCATGTGCTCTTCCATTCTTGTGTTTTGCAGAATGGCAGAGAAAGAGTGGCACAAATTGTGTGTATAGAAATTCCAATGCCCCTAGTTTTTACCAAAAGAGAGTGCTGCCCTGTGACAATTGCCATGTGTGTATCGATGGAAACTATGTTGGCATCTGCTAATTCTGGTGACTGCAAGATTTGAAGATGTTTGCATTAGACACAATACCAGCTTAGCAGAAAGCCTAAATGGTACATCTAGCATACCCTTACTTCAGATACGTCCTTCTGTGCTTTGCCCTACTCCACTACCTGTTGGAGCACCCTCCAAGCCAACCACCACTGAGTGAACCTGAGAGAAAAAGAAACTGGAATCATGTGTGCCATTCAGCGATGTATGACCCAATTTGGGATGGTGACACCCTGTTCACATGAGTGCATAGTAAAGATCTGGGTCATAAGAAGGATTGAGATGCTATGCACAAATCCCACTGAGAATAGAGGCTGCTGGGAGCACACACACTGGTGATTCTCTTTGAAGGGTCTTTCCTTTTCCCTGAAGACATGCTCTATCATGTGTCTTACAACTTATAGCTATGTTTTTAGGGCTATGTGTAAAATATAGTTTATAATTATGTTTTCACTTAATGTATGGTTCCCCCAGTGGACACTAAACTCCACAAGGGATATCTTTGTTTGTTGATTTCTGTTTATTTGGTCACTCTTGTGTATTGCATGGTGTTGACTCAACATGCACATCCATGTCTTAATTCCTGGAGCCTGTGATTGTTACCTCACTTACTTGCAGTCTCTGTCACCAGTCTAATTCAGTTAGGATGTTGGGATGAGGATGTCATCTTGGATCTTACAGGTGGGCACCTGCATCTTGGAATGTAGGCACAGAGGAGACTCTTGAGGAGAAGGAGGCAGCGTGAGCTCAGGAGCAGAGGTTGGAGAGATTTGGCCACAGCAGGGAACAGTAACAGCCAGCAGAAACTGGCAGAGGCCAGGAAAGATTTCCCCCATAACATTTTCAGAAGATGCAGAGCTGTGCCAAAACCTTAATTTTGGAATTCTGTCCTACAGAACTATGACAGAATCAATATCCTTTGCTTTAAGTTAGCAGATTTGTAGTAATTTTTTTTACAGCTGCTCCAGTAAAACTACTATTATCTGTATATTCCTAATGTTGACCCAGAACATTGTGTTAGATAAATGAATAAATTAACATTCACAGAAGGAAAGTCATATACATTCATCATCATTATCAGAACTTCTTATAGTGAGTAGAAAACAGTAAGTACTCAAATTATATATTCAACTGTACTGAGTTGGAACTTTTTTCACAGAAATGTAGGCATGCAACATCTTTAGCGGTTACATATGAAAAGGAAATTTAAAGAATACTCTAAGTGAATTCTTCTTTTCAGAAGTGAGAATAATAGAATTGAGAAAGGATATCTGACTAATCCAAGGTCATGTAGCAACCTCAGAGTTGGAGAAGTTGCTTATATTTATATAATTCCCATGTCAGCATCTACTGTGGGATATTCTCTAAATACAATTGTGTCACTCCCATTAAAATTACTTAGTACGCTGCTGCTACCTATTGTCAAAGACACCAGCGTTCATTGTTATAAAAGTAGTTAGTATGTGTAGGTCTGCTTCGATAATGAAATAAATATTGAGCCAAATCCCAAGAATTGTAAGATAAAAAAACTGTATGCATTCAAATTCTGAAGAGTCCAGGAGGGAATATAGACTTTAGATAGACATTTACTATTACATTTTACTTGATTTAATTATGATTTCATTTCTGGTATTCAAATATTTAAGCAACTTATCAGTCATTATCTTTCCATTTAAAAATTTACTGAAAAATATATTAAAATGCATAGAATAAACCAACTCACTTCAGAACTAAGGTCTTTCCCACTTCATTTCTGACTTAGGGATAACTTCACTTGAGGAGACTCGAATAACTGGTTTAAGTTTAGTGCCTGTTACATAGTGCATGGCAGACAATGCTCCATCTGTTTCTATCACTACAAAAAGACTTGCTTTAGTCAGTCTTCTTCTCTTCTTCCCTTTCTGAACAATACAATTCCAGGAACCAGAATATCAGTCTCAATACCACATGTATAATTTTATGGTGTTACTTGCTGTCTTGGCTATTTTTTACTAGTCGCTGAGACAAAATACCTGATGCCCAAAGTTGGGAAAGGAAAGGTTTATTTCCTACAGTTCTCGAAGGTTTCAGTCCATACTCAGTTGGCTCCAAGGCAGGGTGGCATGGCGGGGCCGCAGTTCATGGCAGCTGCAAACAGCAAGGTGGAAACCGGCAAGAGAGAGAGACACACCTTCTTCCTGCCATTACATCGCATCCTGGCTCCACCCCTAGGAGGGTGTAGCACTGACACCACCAATCCAAGCACTAGACAGTGAACCAATCACAAATGCACAATGCAAATACATGAGGCCTGGGGGCCACCAACATAAACCATGACACTTGCCCATCTACCTATCTAACCACTCAAGCGTGAACTTAACAAGTATTTAACATTACCTGGCTACAGAATTCATGGCCTTTTTAATTTGTCCCAAACACTTCCATCTTCAGTGCAGATGCACTATTAACCTATTAGTATCTGCTTACAATGAACTCTATGATTATAGCTAGGCTTCAGTGCATTATTTGCTTTGCACTTATTTTTTGTGAGTAAATCTGGAGGAGGCTCCAGTCGTAGCTGGAGGATCCAGAGGTGGTTTATTCAAATTCCCAGCTCAGACCTATTCTTAATAATCCACACCTATGTCAGTTTATCCATTGTATGTATCCTCCAGTACACTTGAGGTGAGACCCTCATTGATAGTCTATATTTTTATCATTTGTGAGTTTATTTATCCCAAACTTTCCCAAGCAAGCACCTTCTGTGTGAATGACACACTGCACTGTGCATGGTGATAGAGGAATAAAAGGGCTATCCCAAAGCAACCCACAGAATAATGGCAGAGAAAGATATTTTTGCAAAATAGTATATTGAGTATTATTGCAGAGATTGCTACTTATACTTTAAATGTTTCTTCCTCAGAGAGAGAGGTATGTGGGTGCAGGGGTGATATATAAGGCTTCAAAAGGCAAAAGACTGTGAGGTTATTTGGGCAGAGTTCAGCCCACAGACACTGGCCCACCAGACTCTTTCTACTCGAAGTGTCTCTCCAGTTCAATCCTTCCCCAGCCACTCTGTTAACATTCTCAAAGAAGTTCCACAGACAGAATCTTTGTGAAGCTGTACTGCTCTCTGGGCAAGCATGTGGCCCCCACAGCATAGTCATATAGGCATGGTACTTTTATTTATGCTCACATTTGAACTCTATTTGCAACTGCCTCAATGTAGTCATTGATTTTTAGAGGGAGATTTGCCCATTTTGTGAGCTTTATTTTCAGAAAGGTCAGCAAAGAACAGGATTCCCAGAGAAAATTATTGTATGATGGTCCCTCAGTGGGAAACCAACTCTGATTATTTCAGGTCACTTCATGGCTCCCAGTTCTATGGGATATAATGTAGCCTCTTTCCGTGGCCAGCCAGGCCCTTGGTGGTGAGCTCATGCCCTACTGCTGTAGCATCTCCCCATCAAGATTCCCCACACATTAACAAGCAGCCAGGCAGGAGTCCCTCAGGTTGGGGGCAGAGGAGTTACTGAAGGGCTCTTAACACAGAAGGGAGAACATTTGATCTTCACTTTAAGAAATTTGTACTAGCCAGGTATGGTAGTACACGCTTATAATCCCAGCACTTAGGATCACTGTGAGTCTGAGGCCAGCCTGGACTACAAAGTGAGTGCAAGGCCAGCCTGAACTGCATAGCAAACCCCATCTCAAAAAGATAAAAAGAAAAAAAGAAAAAAAAAGAGAGAAACTTCTACTACATTCCTAGAATGAAATAACTGTGGAGAAAAAATTCATATGTGACTCAACTTGCTTCCCCAAGATCTTTTTGGGGTGAGGTAGGCCATCAATTAATAAAATACATGATAAGTTAAAAAGTTCATTTAACTTTTTCCTAAACAAAGCTTATAGTGATACCCACTATTTTTACTATTTATTATTCTGCTACAAATGTGAATATGAAGGTTTGCTGACAGCCTTCCCGAGCCCTCCCTGTGATAATCTGTGACGTATTCTCGGGTAAGATGCAACACATTTGGCATCCCTTGCTGCATCTGTTAGTGTGATTTTATTGATCCTGGAATTTAGTGTATGGCAGGTTCAGTATGAGAACACTGATGTTAACAACCAACAAGATGGTATGATTCCTCCTTTGGTCTAAGAGGCCGTGTTGGTTTAAATTCACAATAAAGTATAAATGACATGGAATATTATTGAATTAATAAGGATCCTGAGGGGTCAAAAATAAGGTACATTAGATTCTGAATTAAGGGAGTCATGGGAGAAAGAAATGTGGTTATGACATAACAGAGAAACTACCAACTTAATAACTTAGTTTATGGTGGCTGCTTTGCTATACAAATATTTTGGAGGGGCCTGATAAGAATAGTAAGTTTGGAATCAGAATTCTGAGTCCTTTATTACTTTACTTGGGCTTTGTTACTTAATTGTAGTCTTAGTAACAAAGACTTCATAGTCTTGGTTATGTAGTTTTTAGGTGTTAGTAAAGCATCTATTCTCTTAAGGATACTTAAATCACTTGTTTATAAAAAGAGCTAAGAGCTCTGCCCTACTTCCTCACAGCTCTGAGGAATATAGGCTATGGAAACATGAGGCGTTAACCAGCGCCAACCCCAGTTTAACCCTGGTGAATACCCCAAATCATCTTCAAGTCATAGATGAAACAAGTGTAATCTGGGAGAAATGATTTAAAATTAAACACATAAATCTTCTTTGTTAGTCTAATTACAAATAAGCTCACATGCTTAAACCACTGATCTTCAACTTAATTAAAACTGTGCTTTCAGATTGCAACAAACAGGTGATTCCTTTCTAGCCTTCAGAAGAATTACTGTGTTTCACAACTTATACGTTTGCGCTAAATGCATTCTAATAGTTTCTGCTATCCAGGCACCTCGCTGTCAACACTTGTGATACGTGTTTCATTTAAAACAACGCAATGCTTTCAAAGGAGTTGCATTTTTGGAAGAAGAGTAGTTTTTGTTGTATGTCGGCTATGACTTAACTGTGGCTTATGAACTCAATGGACTTGCAAAAGCTTTGGAACCAGCCTGCCCTCTCCATCCTTTCCTGGGCTTCCTTGCCTGGGACCTGTCTGCTGACCCTGGGATGCAGACTCCACCAGGACCACTAGCTTCCCAAACATACCCTGAGCTCCTCCTGCTCACTGGGTAACTTAACTCCACACCTGCCCTCTTGCCTTCAAATGGAGCCCTTGCTGAGAGGTTAATTTACTGCGGTTCAAAGAACTTAAACCTCTGCCCATAGACACATGGAAAAGGTGAAACTCTAAGATTTAAACTTAGGTTCCTAAAGCACCAAAGCTCCTATTTGTTCTTTTGACTACATCCTGCTGGTTAACAGAGCATCTGATTTCTCCGTAGTGAGAATCATTTTTAGCGGGAGAGATCTGGGTTATGGTATTCTATTAAAAAAATTACCTAAGTTAAAAGATGTTTTGTAATGTGTAGGACAAAGAGAGCTATTTAAATTGAAATCATTTTTCTAGTATGCAAGATCTCTAAATCTTATGCACATTAAGTTTGAATTAACACTAACAAGGGCCTAACAGCTTTGATGCTGTGTTCTTAGATAATTAAATTCTTAGAAAATCATTCCACATTTGAGGGATAAGCGAAGGACACAGAGAGTTCAGTCTTAATTCAAAGTCACTTACACATTGTCACCTGCTGTTTCCAGGCCTTCACGAAATCAGCAGGGAGGATTTGATATTAAAAATGAGGGTTTTTTTCTCTTTTGGGAGAACCTTGTGGAATGGGGGAGTGGGATCATCGACTGGAACTCTTCCTCCACTGTTACGCCCTCACGTCTCACCATAAACTGAATGGCACAGATCGCTGTGCACCCTAGGCCGAGGCTCCTACCTGCGGTGTTGCCTCATGACCATGCCTACTGTATGTATACAAAGTGCTTTATAGTTCACACGGCTCCTTTTAATTCATTATTGCATGTGACCCTTGAAGCCTCGCAGAAATGTGAAAGATAGCGCGTTTTTCTAGGACATCACCCGAAGAGATTGACTGGCTACTCTGAACCTCTCGAGGCAGCACTCATCCGCGGTAAATCATGTAGACTAACACCAGGCCCAGACTTGCAGTGGTAACATACATTTTGTTGTGTCTTAGAAATAGGCAGATTTAGAATACCACCACAATAACAAACCTCCCAGGAGATTGATAAATATTCCGAAATTTAGTTCCCAATTTATGTTGAGAAATAACTGTCAGTAGGTAATAGTGATCAGTAGCAGGATAGTCAAATTGTCAGAAACTTGCTTGATTTTTCAAAATAAGAAAGCTGAGGCTCAAAGAGCTGAAGTCACTTGACACACGCGTCGGCTTATGGAAAACACACTTGAACAGTGTATTTCTGTCACAGGGAGAGAACTGGGTGAAGCTAGGGAAGTAGGATGGGTGACCCTTGAACTTGGCTCCCTTCCCCTTAGGGTCAGCCTTACAGGGCCTCCTGGGATACTGTTCCTTCTCTTTACTTTTTTCCATCAGCTGCACCCACTCCTTTGGAAAGCACGACTCATCTTCAGGTTTGTTAGTATGTAGTTATGTTACGGCAAACCTCTACTTTGGTCTGACATATTTTAGAGTTGAACCTTCAGTTAATCACCCCACTTCTTAGCCTTAGTGGCACCTGACAACCAGATCTCTGTAAGAGGACACAGACTTTCCATCCGATGGTGCAGCAATTGTTATCTCCATTTTTCACAAGAGAAGTTATGGGTTCAGAATTTATATCACACTGCCAGAGATGTACAGTGTCCAAGCAGAATTCCAGATTCCAGTCTGCCTGTGGGCCTCAGGCCCTGTGCTCCATCTACTCTGTCACCATGCCCAAAGAAAACAAGAATGCTGGCACTTGTAGAGTGCTTTCTGGGTGCCAAACAGTTCTAAATATTTCACATTAGTAGTGCACTACTTCATCACAACAATTCATTACTGTTATCCCCATTTTATAAAGGAGAAAAATATGGTACAGAAGAAAGAACACACTGGATCACTGTCACACTGAGAAAGGACTAGAGCCAGGTACTACAAGTCTGTGTCCTTAACTTGGCGTCCCAAGGACAAGAGAGGGAGGGAGTTCAGGGAAGGCCAGGAGGATCCTGACTTTGCCAAATGTGATTCTCTCATCTGTGAGCCAATGCGAACATCTCATGCGGTGACGCAGCTGAAGCGTCTGATGAGAGGAGGGTTTTGTGACTTGGGTATCTGGCCATGCTGGGAAAGAAGAGGAAACTCAACCAGAGTTTAAGGATTCCAGATATGGATAAAATATACCCCTGCTGTCTGCCTCTTGTTTCTGTCCAGTGCTGTAATTATTACTTATTCAGAGAATGAAATAAGATCTGCAACCGTTTCCAGCTTGTCCTGAAGAATTCAGAGTTCAAACCCTGGGCAAGTGGCTCCCAAACCAAGGCTCCCCCGGCATAGCGTGGTCACTTAGATGACACAAGTGATTCGCTAACGTGACAGCCTCCCTCTCCACTGAACCCCCTTTTCCAGAAGGCTTCACTTCCCCTTTTAAGTCTATAATTGGATCAGACTTTCAAATGCTATGATACTCTGTCTTAAGTAAACAGAGTATGGAGAACATCTCAAGACAGCACTTTCTGAGTGTTTGGGAAATACCGTTCCCCTGAAACCCTTCATTCAGTTACTCCTGGTCACAACATCAAGGAGCAATGCCGATTGTGACTGCTTAAGTAAGGCACTGAATATGCTTTTCCTGGAAGAAAGGAAGGGAAGAGAGGATTGAGATGGGACATGTCTTGACCTCTGCCATGGGCCAAACATGTGGGTGATTCTCCTTAATCATCTTATCAACCCTGTAAGGCCAGGTCTAATCTTTTCCTACGTGTGAGGAAATAAGTTTAACAAAGCATAGATTGTAAATGTTGGAACTAAATTTTCAGAGCAATATTGCCATTGTCCATGGCTCCAGCAGGGACACCACCTCTTGAATGAGCCTACTTGACTTGTTTGTGTCTCTATCTAGATGATTCCTAGAGTGGTTAGGAAGGACACATTCATGCAGCCACCATTTCTAGCTGCCCTGATTATCTTAGACTTACTATTCTAGATGCCAAGTTCCACATGGTACAATGTGAACAGCTAATTATATTTCTGAAAACATACAAAATTTAAATAATATTAGGATAAGGATCCTGTGAATAGAGACCAGGTCTTGCATTTTCTATGTACAACTGTATCTTCAGCACCTGGCCCGGAGTAGATGCCCAATAAAATTAGAAAGAAGGAAGAAGAAAGGAAAATGGAGGAAGGAGGAAGACTAAGAGAGAGAGGAGTAAAGGAAGGAAGGAAGGAAATGTTATAGAACCGAATAAGTGAAATGTACAGTGGAAGGGGCATAGAGGAAGAGAAACTAAGGATGTGCAGATGTAAACCATCAAAAATCTTATTGTCTAGGAGATTAAATTTATGGTTGTGAATATTTATCATCATTTTACATGATTTGTTCTTTTAATAAATGAGAAAGAGTTCCAATTATCTTTCTATTCCAAACTTTATATTCAGTTCCATCACTAGCATTACAAACATGGAGATTTTGCTGTATGAACAATTTCTGTATTCATCGCTAAGAAAATCTGATGAAATGCTTTTAAAGAAGACTGAGGAAAATGCTCCTGGCTAATAAGTCACACAAAACAATCTAGGTTAGTCAGTGAGTTGTGTGTGTGTGTGTGTGTGTGTGTGTGTGTGTGTGCATTTCGAGAGCTCCACACTCTTTCCCTGAAACTTTCCCTATCAATATCTCAGCAGCTGATCTGCAAGAGGAAGGAATGAACCCCTTGAACCAGAACTCCAACTTAGTAATCTAAATTTTTGAGTCTTCAGGTATGTTTTTAATGAAAACATAACCAAAAAATGATAGAAATCAATTTTCGCATTTAATCAGCTTCTTTGTTAATTCAACCATAAATTATGTGCTAGAGGAGTCTAATCACATTGTACATGAATCTTGCATAATTTGCGTTAATTGCAACCTAAGATGTAAGTGTATTATGTAGCATTGTATGTATTTTTAGTTTATCACTGCTTTATAGCTGCTTATGGTAGACATGACTTCTTTATTTCTCCAAATATATAAAAGAAGAAAAACAAAATCCTGCCGATTAGTCCCAGAGATTGTGTCTTTTGGAGAAGGCAATCTCTTTAACTCTACTGGTTCATGGGTCTTGGTTAGAACAGCTCTTCCAGCATGAGCATTCCCCTCTGTTTAACTTCCTGCATCCTGGATGAGAGAAGGCCTGTGATGAGGGACTTCACCACTGAACATCTTGCTAAGGAGCACACGAGTTGGGTTTGGTACACCTGGTCTTCTGTCCTGAAGCCCCTCAGATGACTGATGGTGAATGTGGCAACAATTCTCAACTATCTTGGAAGTGGAGCTGTGAGGGGAAATGAGGTAAGTCGGCATAATCCAAGATGACAAGCCTTAGAACACGTTAAGTAGCTATCTCGGTGGGAGCAAAAGTTACCTCCATAGCTGAAGGCCCTAGGGTATGATTTTCTGTTCTTTCATTCAACAGACTTTTATTGTGTATCATGCAAAATGAATTAAGCTGAGCCCTGAGGATTATAAAACAAACAAACTGCAACAAACCTGTCTTCGAAGAGGATCTGTCTAGTAGAAAATGAAGAATATAATAAAATTATTTTAATTTGTGTTGCATTTGCTTTAATAAAGATATGTGAAAAGAACAGTCTCTGATACGAAGGAGAGAGGGGACAACTTAATGAAATAAGGATAAGATAATTAGGGAAAAAAAGAGATGAAGAGCTGAGACTTAAAAAATGAAAGGCATCACAATTCAGGTGTAGAGCCTAGGGGATTGCAAGTACTTAGGGGAAAAGCATGCTCAAAGCTATCGGCTACCCCTGGGCAGGTACAGAGGACATGATGTGATGCTAAGTAGTGACATTTGACATGGAAGTGGTTCCTAGAAGAGAGTACTGATTAAATAAGAGATTTGGGTCAGTTCATTATGTGTACATAACAGATGGTGCTTTCAACACAAAAAATTAATTCCAATAAATCTGAGATAGTATTTATTATCCACATTTTCAGATGAGGAAACTGAGATAGAGCTGGCTATCCCAGCTCATATGAGTGGGAATCACTAGCATCAAATTCCTGTACTTGTAAAGCCTGATGTCAGAGCTTTTCCTTTTAATTATTCCATGGGAGTTAGGACTTTATCCTCAGGCTAGGGGGAAGAGCTTTGAAGTGATGAATGTCATAATTAGAGCAGGTTTGAGAAAGATCCCTCAAGTCACAATGTGGAGAGTAAATTTGAGAAAGGCTTCCAGAAGAAGAAATCCACTCAGGAGACCTATGTTAATAATTCAGGCAAGAAATAATAAAGATTTGAACTACTGCAGTAATGTTTCAGCACAGTGAAGCCATTTTCCCACAGTAACGTGGTTCACTAGGTTGGCACTGGAAAGCACGTATCAGGCCTCACTTCTCCATGGTCCTGTTCCTTATGGAATCCTCAGAAAGACTCTCTTCCCTAGTCTGCACTGGGGCCCAGAGATCTCCAGACTTAGAGCTGGAAGAAATCTAAAGCTGAGTTAGTACATTTGGTCTTCTGCAGCCAGAAATGCCTTATAGAGCAAATCGCTTGGTGACAGCGATGTCACAAAATGCCTTCCAAATGACTAACACCATTTTCAAAACATCTACAGTGGTTAAAATACTATCTTTGATTCTGTGGACACAATGGACAAAAGCCAACAGTATTATCTAATACTATTATCTAATATTAGACCTCCTTTCTGTGGAACATCCACATATTGTTACCAGTTCTGTGTCCTCAGATATACAGGATAGACTGATTCTCCTAGGCACAGCAGCATTTCTATACTGAATGGTTCTCTCTCAGGGGTTTCTTTGTTTTTCTTTTCTGAGCTAAATGTTTGATTTCTTCAACAGTTCCTCGTATAAGGTCGTCAAAGCAGCCAGTACTTACTTTAACTTTTCAGTAAAGAAATTTCTGGAAACTGTTGAAAATATATAGCATCTCTCACTATTAACAAGATGATAGACAAGATGATAGACTATGATAGACAGAGAAGTCGAATGAATCCTACTCAGAAAGATGGAGGATGTTGGTGGCTCTCAGTTATCTGACTACTGGGAATAGTTTCTGCAATAGAGTTTGAAGCAAAGCTAAAATAAAAATGCCCCCAAAGATTTGCATTTATACTCAACAATATATTAATAAATTAGCATAGTCAGAGGTCTATAGTTTATAACATCTTGGAAAAATAATTGGATGAAGCTTCCTTCAAATTTCTAGGAAAGACAGAAAAATCTAAAAATTCATAAAAAAATACCAGTAACCAGTATCAGTAAAGATTGAAGAATTCCTCGTTAACTAAAAGCACCTGTTTGAAAATAAAATCAATATTCCAACCGTGGGATCCCTTCTGATCCTAGTTAAGACACTTCTTCAGCCCTTCCCATCTCTCAGCTCTATGCCTGGGAAATGTCTGACGTTTCCACTTGAAATCTGCTCAGACATTCCACCTTCTACAGGGGTTACATTTGGAAGAAGGAAGTAGAGCTCAGAGTGCCATTCCTAGCCTCCCGTTTTCCATTTCTATAACCTCTTTCAACAGAACCCCAGAATCAAAAAGACAAACCCATAGCACCGGAATAAGGAAGAAAACCAAAATGCTGGTGGCAGTGCCAGGAATCCTGAGGCAAGATTTTGGCAAATAACCTTGCCTAAGATAAGAGAGAAGGAAGCAAGGAGTCCTGCAGCCCCCAGCCCTGAGTGCTCAGTTGCATTTTGAATCAGAGTGGCAGGCTCCCGATGAGGAGGGAAACTAGGAAAAGCACTCAACACAGCAGACAGGAGAACTGGACTCACAACTCTGCCTCAATCTGCCATTTGGCCTTGGGTCTGTTAAGGTTTGGTCAGCACATCAGTAGACAGAAATTAGGGTCATTTAACCACATTACTGACAAACACAAGGTCTGAAAAGATCTCTTCTGTGAAAGGAAGAGCATGTAGAGAGAAATAAGCAACACAGGGAGTGAAAAAGTGCCATAAATAAGTGATAAGGGCATGCATTTAGACTTTCAAAAATTTTCTACTGCAGGGATGTTAGAAGAAATAATTTTGGAAGTCTATCTGTGCAAAAGGGTGTAATCTCTGTGTGACAGAAGCCACAAGAAATGAGGAAATCTGGAAGTAACCTGTAATAGTGAAATTAGTGTTCACATTAGAAATAATAGAAAAGAGAATGACACTGAGAAAAATGGAGTTGTAGCGGAGAGAAAAGATAAGAGAGAAGGAAGTGAGGAGTCCTCCAGCCCCCAGAGGGAAGGGGAGGACAAATATTGTTCAAAATAGTGAGAAAAAAGATGATACAAAAAGAAGTCAGAAGACAAATTTTAATTTAAGAATTACATAACTGCCTAGTCAATGAGCACTATTGAAACAGAAGCAATAATCAAAGACATGCTTGTGGAAAACTGCCAGGAGAACAAGAAGCAAAATGGCAACTAACTTGAGCCTGTGAATTAGAAAAGGTTCAATCAGTAGCAACAGACTCACCCTGAAGTAGAGCTTGGAAAGAGTGGTGGTTGCATTGCACCACTAACATACTTCATGTGTGTTTTCTCTTTCTGGTAAATTATTCACAATAATTACACTTACATACACTTATATATACTTTATTGAATTAATGTGTTATGAACACTTGCTACTATCACTATTCTAGACTTTTTATAGTAGTCCATTGCATCAGAGTTACTTAACTAATGCTTTATTGGTTGCTAAGTTAGTTCTTTTTATTATTATAAATAGTGTCATAAGTACAACTTTATGGAAAACTTTTTAATGAACAATCATATCTCTATTCTTATGAGGCCAATTCATTGGATTAAATAATACAGAAAATAATCTTTAATTATAAGGACAAATTCCTTAAAATTCCTAAGTATTCATTGATTAAACAGAAAGATTTTCTGCTAGGGACTCACCTGCACATTAGCATCAGAATTCCAGTCACACTGCAAGCCAGAAGGCAATGAAGAAAAACCTACAGGGTTCTCTCATGATAACAGTTGGAACTTCAGATTTTTATTCCTAGTTGAATCATCGTTTTTGTTTGGTTTGAACCAGACCTCGTGCATGTGAGGCACACATCTGTCCCTGAGCTGCACCTCAGCCTGCGAAAGTGTCTTTATTAATGGGAAGCCGAAGGGAAGAAGTGTGAGGTCACAGAATACACGGCGCAAAGCTCCAAGAAGAGTAACCCTTGCTCACTTCAAGATTCAGGGAATGTAAGACCAGAAACAAGAGGCTTCGGTTTAATAGAAAAGACATTCATGCTCCCTTTCTGGAACTGTATCATAAACAAATGTTTCATAGCTGGGCGGGGTGTGCATACCTGTAATCCCAGCACTTGGGAGGCTAAGGCAAAAGAATCGCTATGAGTTCAAGACCAGCCTGGGCTGCAAAGTGAGCCCAAGGCCAGCCTAAACTGCATAGCGAAATCTTGTCTCAAAAAGACAAAAATAAAACAAAACAAAACCAAAAACAAAAATGTTTCACAATTTGGACAGTTATTTACACATTACAAAGACCATGTTGGAATTACTGAGCAAAATATTGGAAACAATTTAAGTATTTAACAGACATTAAGTTGTAATTAAGATATTAAGTTGTGATGGATTAAGTAAAGCATTATCTGTCTATAAAACTTTTAATGACCGAAATATGACATAAAATTTAATAACAAAAAGCTAATCAAGAATATGATTTATACAGAGTGATCTATATCAATATAAAATAAAATGAAATTCCATATTTATAGTCTAGAAAAATATAAAAACCTTAAGATAGGTTGTCTCCAAGGATTACTATTTGAACATTTTTCCTTCTTTTTGTATTTCTAAAATACATGTGAAGAGTATATAAATTATATTTTTAAAATCACAAAAGAAGTATACTATCAAAAAGTTTTGATGAAAATCTTTAAACAGAAGTTTGATTATTCTGGTGATCAAAGTAATATGACCTAAAACAATTATACAATTATGTTTTCTAAACTACTCATGAGTTAAAACTTGGAAGCATCTTATATGTCCATCAATGGGTGAATGAATAAAGAAAACGTGGCATTTACACACAGTGTAGCCCTGTTCTTCCATAAAGAGAGATAAACTTGAGTGACTGGTAGGAAAACAGATGCACACTGAGATCATAACATGAAGTGAAATAAATCAGACACACAAGTTTAAGTATCATATGGTTTCTCTTGTATGACAAATCCAAATTATAAATAACAAGCAAAATAAAAGCTAGAGAACAGTGTTACAGGCAACTGAGTTAGGTAGAAATATTATAGGCAGTCAGACAGCACTAGGTCCTCGAAGGAGCCAGTGCAGAAACCCAGATACCTTGCAACTGTGGGGAGACAGACACCTCCCACTGTGGGCCAGGCCTCAAGACAAAAGATCAAGCATGTACACTCACATCCTAAGGACTGACATTCTACGTAGTTCTCTGTCACTCTGAGGAAACCAGGAGTCACCATTCCAGCCCTCTAAGGGAAGAGTCTGAACTTTAAGCACGTCCACTTGCTATGTGACTCGCGTCCCCTTAATGTCATTGTCACGAAATTATGAAGAGAAAAAGAGTTCTGAGTGCAAAGTTGTGACATATGGCATCATGACAAACTGCAGACACTTGCATGCTCAGGAGAGGAAAATGGTTATGGAAATTACAGAACATGTATGTGATAGGAGGATTTACAGCATGGATGGCAAATGTTCTCCAAGTAGAAATATGCTAAAGGTTTCTGATATAAAGTTACATGGAAAACGGTGTAAGAAAGTGGTATAACAATATTCAAAATTGTATACAGATTGATTATAAGAGAATACAACACGAAATAGTTTATTTTGATAAGTCCATTAGTTTATTTTTAAAATTTGAGTAATTATTTTATTTAGCCTAATGTAGCCTAATATATTTCAAAATCTAGTTAACAAGACATGTAACACTGAGACATTTTGTTTTATTTTTGTGGTAAGTTTTGAGGATTTTTGTTTATTTTATTTGTATATGTTCACAGTACATAATGATTACATACCTGTAATCCCCTTAAAGAGGGGTTTCTTTCTCCAGAGGAGGCAGCCCATGCGTGATACGCAGCTTGGCTAGAATAACCCCGGAGGTGTGTCAGTGCTCGCCTGTCCTTGTGCTTGGAAGCCACTGTGTGCTGAGAGAAGCCTGCTTGAGTATCTAGCGACCCAGTCCCTGGGAGCCATTGCTGGCAGCATTTCTGGGCTCAGGGGAGGAGCATTCTACCTGCCCTTGCCCGTGAAAGCATTTCTTGGCAAGCAAGAGTTATGCAAGGGGCCAAATCCCACTACTGTGAAGTCCACCAAGGCCAAATGTGAGCTCTGACCTTCATTAAGTCAGACTTTGTACTTTTGCAATGGGATTGTCATTTGCCTACTGCATCTGCTCTTGCTCATTTGGCCTGTTTGGGTAGCACAGCTCCCAGCGATCATCTAAACCTCATTTGATGCACCTGTGATCAATTCATTATATTAATATAACAGCAGGGAAGGACCAGAGGCACTAATACACACAGCTGAGCTTCCAGGCCTCCCTGTCCCAGTGGCAGCGTCCCCTTCATCTCTCAGCACACTCGCCAAGCCTCAGCCACTGGGGCAGATCCTGCAGGTAGCAAAGCTGGTATTTTTTTAAACTACCAGTGGTCACATCTGGAGCTAAGCACATCCATTCACTGCGTTTTCTCAAGTCTGCAGAAGTTTCACCTTATCTGACTTGAGGAATTTGTTCTTGGGTAGAAACAGAACACATGCGTTGCTAACTAAGGTGGCATCCTGTAGTACTTGGTGACTCTCCTCAGGGCCGAGCCCCCATTCATCACAGCATACCCCACCCCAGCCACACGCAGACCCATTGGTCACTGTTTCTATTTTGTTGACTCTCAGCACTTCTGCACTGGCCTAATGTTGGGAGAATTTTCCCTTCTCCATCATGTTAAAAGTTACAAACTTTTGGTAATGTTCTGTATTTAATGCCTCTTCAGACACATTGTTTTTCTTTTTTCCCCTCCAATATAAACCTGTTCCACTTCAAGCTGAAACATAGTGCTGGAAAAGCCAACCCACAGATACTTCTGTGCAGTACAATGCCTCTCTCTTCATTCTACCCCGCCATGTGACCCTTGACATTCTCTCCAGTCCCACCTCCCCACTTCCTGTCTTGTACTTCCTCCCTTAGTAGGGAAGGAAAATTGTTGGCAGTTCCTGGAAGATGTCCCTGTGTGCTTGCCTAAGCCTGCTTCTGCCAGGAGTGCTCCACTGCTCCATTTGCCTTGTTACCTAATACTCTCCCCTTTGCATTTTGCTTGAGCCTCGGTTAATTATCCCTCATCATGCTCTCAGTGCAGACTTCTATCATCGTTTCTCTGACATTATGATCACCTGTTATGTTTCTAACTCCCCCTCCCTGGTGTGTAAACCAGTGACTTTTCACCTAAGTTCTTTGAAGCTCCAGGAATTCTGGTGGGGTGAAGGGGACTCACAATGGGTATCCGTAAGGCAGACTGAACTAAGGTACTGTCTTAAAAGTTAGCTTCGTTTGTGCAAGCAGTTCTATAACTTTAAGCACTTATCTGAGAAAACAGTTCAGAGATACAGAAAACCACCAGGTGTCTTGCATGTCTTAACTCATTTCTTCCTTCCACAACTCTGTAAGAATGCAGGCATGGCTCCTATTTTTAAAATGAAACTGAAGCATACAAAAATGATATAACATGCACATGGATGCATGGCTCAAGGGTAATAAAGCTAAGATTTGAACTAAGCTGCCTTCTAGATCTAAAATCTTGTGGCTTCATTATTGACCTGAGAATCTAGTTGTAACCAAAAAGATTACTACACATGTAAAGAGGTATTTGCAAAGCAGTGTGCCACTGGGGCCAACTGGATGGCACAATGACAGAGTTCAGAGTTGGCTGTGATGGCTCTGCTCAGGTGTATTCAAGGAAAGCTCCCTGGAAAGGGAAAGTATGAGTATGATCTTAAAGAGGAGTGGTATCTAGGTGAGCAGGGGATACAATATAATATACTATTAAATGTAAAGTGAATATGCTCACCCAACCTACAGGTACCAAGGGCTTCACGTTTTACCTTTACAAAGCAAAAATTCTTACAGGTTGCAGCCTGCATGGTACCTATCCAGGATCTGAGTCCCTGGCCAGCTCCATGGCTTTGCTGAGCCCTGGTCTCTCTTCATAACAGAATCCAAGATTATGGGTTGTATATTACAGCCTTCAGAGTTCAGACTCACATGCAAAGTCAACAAGGTCATTGCTATATCTGGACATATTCAAAATATTTCTTTCAATAACTATATTGTAAAAAGCATGTGCATATAATTCTTTAAATAGCAATAAGGATTTATATTTGGGGGGTGGTCTTAAAGAATCATGTTGCATCATGTTTTAACCACATATTTTGCTTCTAGAGTGGCCACAGAGAAAACATTCAATGCCCCAAAGTAATTCTCTGGGGCAGGAGAGAAGACAGCTAGGATGCATGGGCTTTTTGCTGTGCTGCTGGTTCAAACCCTTAGGGACCTGGAGCTGCAGAGTTTTGGTTTTTTTTTTTTTTATCAGCACTTGCACAGTAAATATCTTGGTGACTGAAAAAGCTTTCCTTCTTTGAGTTTTATGAACTCCTGTCTCAGTACCAAGATTTATTAGGATTCTATTGCATTCATTCTATTCTGTCACCGTTCCATTCCCCATTCTCCTCCACCCATTCACGAGATATCACTCAGCAACTATTTTGTGTCAGGCACTAGGTTTTGTGAGTGGATGCAAAAACAACGAAACATAGCAGTTATCTACAAAGATCCAATAATTGAGAGTCAGTCACAGACCTACAAATAACAAATATTTACTCATCTTTTTTTTTTTTTTGGTACAGGGTTCGAACTCATGACCTTACACTTGTTAGGCAGGTGCCATGCCTCTGAGCTATATCTCCAACCCTGATATTGGACAGCTTCTTATGCATGACATAGGTTAGGTGCTAGCTGGAAATGAAGCTGACATGGAAAATTTGGAGAAAAACCCAGAAAGTTCAGTCATACTGATCTTGAGCTTTTCTTAGGTCCTCAGAAAGTTCAAGAATGCTAAAATTCCATAAGTACTACCCACTTAATTCTTACAGCATGACCATATAGATTTTTAATTATCATTCCCATTTCAGAAATGAGAAAGTTGAAGTTTAAATAAGTTATACAACTTTGCTGAGGTCACTTGCTGTGTCCCCTTACACCTTTGAACCTCTTGTGTCCTGCTTCAAGTGTGACACCACCCTATTCTTCACTACCCCGTCCACTGCCTAGGTAACTCCTGACTCCCACCTACCCTTCCTGTTGTTTTTTAAAAATCATTTTCTCAAAACAGCTATCCTTGCACCCCTACTGTGCCATCTCTCCTTGCACATGAGCACTGCCGTCATGACTGATTGTCATGTCTTGGGGTTGCCGGAGAGGCTTCCTCTCTGCCTGCTGTCCCTAACAGAATGTCCGTGAAAGTCCTTCTGTCCTGGACTAATTTCACACATGAGTATATCTGAGGTGCTAGCAAAGGGTTTGGGGCATAGAAGACTTCAATAAACACTTCTCAAATGAAATTAGGGGTAATATTAAACATTTCAAGCAACCATCAGATTCAAAAGATCTCCAAGCACTTAATAAGAATTTTTTCCTGGATTCTTATCATACTGTTTCCACAGATGGGAAAAGGACAGTCAATTGGTGAACTGCACCAGTTATCTTAGGCAAGTTGACATTTGTTGTACTGCAGGGAATTTCTCTTAGCACAATATTTCCTGGGAGGAGCAAGTAAATATTGAGACAAGATACACATCAAGCTTCTTCTGTGAACCACTGTACAATAATCAATTCCAGAGATAACAAAGGCGTTTGTTAACAGCTCCATCCCCTTTTTCAAAGCTCAATTCTCAGCCTGGCAATGTTACAAAGCTCAAGAAAAGAAGTGTTGTTAGCAGATGCCAACCACTTGTCAGAGGAAAAATCCAAAAGGCGCTGCGCAATACCTCAGCTTTTTTACATACAGATAGGCTTTCTGTCCTCCAGTTCATCAAAATTCCTCATGGAGCAGCTGTAGAAATGGAAAGTGAGGATTTTACAGGCAGATTAAATGAAAAAAAAAATTCGACCCAGCAGAAAAATCTACTTGCAAAAGCCTCTGGCTTTTGGGTCAGATTTCCAAAAAGAGGACTGTATGACTGGGGGCTTAGGTTCCCCTCTATCAGAGCATTTTGCACACTAAATGTGTTATTATTTTTAATCTGTTTTGGTTGCCTATGCTAGAATTTACAGTCAAGTGCTTTGTTTCATTCACACTTGTAGTTCTGCCTCCCCGGGTAGCACCTAGAAGGTACCCAACATCTGTCCTCAGAGAAAATGGATGAGCCATGTGAATGGAGGGCTGTGAATGAAGACAGTGCAGCCCTATTTGAAAACGCTACATAAATTATTCCCAGGTGGGTTTCTGCAGGATTTCTATGATATACTTCTGGAACTTGCCTGTGACAGTTCAAACTCTTTTTTTAAAAGACAGATCACAATTTGGAGTGGAATTTTATTTTTTCTCTTTCTTAAGAGAAGATAGTTTTACCAGGGCAGGAGGCTTGTTACTGTAACCAGCCTGCCGCCCTGGTAAGTGAGTGTGGTCTGGCAAGCCACAGCCACCCCAAGGCAGGGAAACGAGAAGTAACAGCGTTTCCTGAGATCCACACCATGTTGGAACTTAGGGCGCTGAGCCAACCAGTAACCAGCCTGCTGCCTACCCTTGCGCGGGCTTAGAGTCAAACATACCATATATTCCTCCCCACCCCCACCCCCGGTTAAAAATCAGGATCCAGGGATCTGGGTATCTCTTGGGAGGTGACCATATGTGGTACAGCAAGTGGGGGGAGTTTCCTTCTACTATCTCTGAAGGCAGATATTCTTATCGCCGTTTTGCTTTGTCCTGATTAACGGTGTTGCTCTATTCAATATTGTTTTGATGTGTTCTATAATGTTGTGTATATCTTTTGATTTTGCTGTACCTAATAGAAGAACAACTATTTTGAAGATAACGAGATATACA